>VZTG01004388.1:13542-112657 GCA_013397845.1 Melanocharis versteri | reverse complement strand
GCGGCTCGTTCCCCCTCTCTGCCCGCCGGCACGGCCACCCGAACACGGCCCCGCGCTGTTCCGGCCGCCGGCTCCGTGCGGGGACCCACGGCGCCCGGCCCCGCGCGGCGCGGGGGAGAGCGCGGGGGGACTGCACCGGCCCCCGGCGCGCCGAGCTCAGCCTCGCCCCCCCTCAATTATGTAAACCGCCCTTACCCGCCCCGCACCGAGGAGGCTGCGGGCAGACAGCGCTGCCGTCATTTCCAGGCGCTATAAATAGCGCCCGAGCCTCCTCCCGCCAGCAAAGTTGCCTCGGCGGCCCCGCGCACACGGGAGACGGTGGCCCCCCCCGGCCGGGGCGCAGTACGGGGGTGCTCTCGCAANGGCGCAGTACGGGGCTCCTCTCGCAACCGCCTTCCGCCCGTTCCCCCCTCCCGCTCCAAAAAAAGAAATCCCAGCACAGGGAAGAGGGGCCGCTTCTCACCCGCTCGGTACTCACCGCTGCGCCGCGCCGACTCCGCTCCCAGCCCGGGCTCCGAGCAGCCCCCGGGTCCCCTCTCCCTTAGGGGGCACGGGTAGGAGGGGGAGGGGGACCCCCGGTCCTCGCGCGGCGGGCAGCGAGAGCTCCGCGCCGGGCCTTCACCGAAAAACAAAGAGGGGGGAATCAGGGGAGGGGGAGACACGACGGCTTCCCTCGCCTCGNGAGCACCCGACGGCTCCCCTCGCCTCGAAGGTACCGTCGCGGCGGCGCCCGCCGGGGGGTCATAGACGGGGGCCAGGCGCGCGTGTGCCGCGCTGAGGGCCGAGGGGCGGCCGAGACATCGTGCCGTGCCCGTGCCGTGCGCTCCGCCCGGGCTCCCGCTCCCGCCGCCGCCGCCTTTGTTTTGCTTTGCCCCGGCCCGGGGGCGCAGCGCCCGTTAAACGCGCTCCCCCCGNAGAGGCGGCGGGACGGGAGCGGCGAGGGAACGAACGCGAGGTAATGAAGCCCCCGCCGAAGCAGCCGGCTCTGTTTACGGTTTCATCGCCGGGTGCGGTTTCCACGTGAAAGCGCTGCAATCGGCGATGTCGGTTTGCTCAGAGTGCGTTTTCACACCAGAAAGTATTCGTCCTTCGCGTTTCTGCAGGAATTAGGTAAAACCCTGGGAGGTGGCACTGGTCTGGTAAAACTTAAGTGCTGTAGAAAAAACATTGAGGAAAAAGAGGCCAGTTGGAGGCTGAAAGACAAGTAGGATCGGTTGGAGCACTTGATTCCAGAGAGAGAGTTTGGAAAAAGCTCATTGCTTATAAAGAAAAAACACACAGGTTTTATGGTGTAAAAAACCAGTTTTCAACATTAGGGAAGCAAAACACATCTCACGTACAAGTAGTTTCCCAAATATTTGAGGTCTGTTGGCAATGATCGTGTTTTTCTTTAAAAAGTCAATAAAAGCCAGCCCCTGGTTTATTTTGGCTGTACCCATCTTATTTCCACGGACAAAGAGCGTAGGGACACAAACTGCTGGAGCCTGTGACGAAGTTGTCACTTGCACTGTACCCCCAGGCAGGGCTCTGCTGTCATGCCACGAACACACACCATCAATAACATGTTTCTCACTTCCTTTTCTTGTCAGTCCTGACATATTTTTCTTTTTTTTCTAATCTTTACCAAGTGGTTCGTTTTCTTTACCCAAGGGGCTTTGGTACTTTGTGGAATACTAGAGAGAGGGAATCCATTACAATTCAGCTAGTGGCTATGATCAATAAACCGTGTGCTAGTTGATTTTATCCTGCCTATCCATCTTTTAATATAATGCACATGTTTATGTGGGGGTTTTGTCATATCCTTCTTCCTTCTTAATGGCAAATTAACAGCCTGTCTTGAACAGTACAAAAAAGCCACCCTTGCACAGTAAAGAAGAAATATGCTTTGTTGAAACAGCAGGAAACAAAAATCTGTGAGAGTATTTCCAGTAGGGCTTCTATTGCAATTTTCCCATCCTCTCTCCAGCTCTGGTGCTGGTAGCTGTAGTCTTGTAAAAACAGGAGAAAGGTGATAATCCTTTGGATATACTTAGCTACACTTGAGAGTGCACCAAATCCAGCTTCCTAATCCAGTTCCCACAAGATGAGTTAGATGAGGCAAATGCTAGAGACGAACAAGATAATAATTGGAACAGAAAAAGAAGCAGGGACGTAGCATAGTTTGATAGAGAAATTACATTAAATCTGATACAGTGCATATTTAGCAATGAGCAGAAAGTGGCAGTACAAACAATGTTGATCTGTGCATTGTCCTCCCAACCCACGCAGGGAGGTGTCAGTCCAGCTGAGCCGCGACTGACACCTCTTGAGTGACCGAAACCAGAGAGCTGTCAGCCGTGGCTTACATGGCCTGGCAGCTCCCGGTTCACTGGGGCTGCTGGCAAAGCTCCCACACAGCCCTGAGCCTCCAAGGCAACGCTGTCACACGTGCACAGGCCTTCGGGGATCACCGCTGCACAGGCTCCCCGTGCTGGAGTGCAGCAAATGCTGCCGTACCCCTCACGCTCCCTGAAGTCCTCATGATGCTCTGATTCAGTACAAACTCAAAGCAGCACAAACCTGGCACTTTTAGTGTCTGCTTTTCTACGGGTATGAACACAACATCAGGGTTCTCTCTTCTGTTTACCTCACGAGACCTGCTGGGATCTTGGTTCAGGTGTTAGGAACTGACCAGGTGACACAGAATCAGGGACTAAAGTCTACATGAGGAGTAAAATAACCAACAGTCCAGTGTGGAATGTTGAAATGACTCTCCTTTTCAGAGATGACAAGATGGACAAGGGGGAGAAAGAAGTGTCTGTCATTCAGCAAGGACAGCAAAGGCTCCTGAAAGCTGAACAGTGTTTCCATTGTTTTAACACAAGCTCCGCTTCTCTACTGAAAGATCCAAATGACAAGGACACTGAGGGTTTCTTTCTCTTCGCTGTTTGTTTCCTTAGTAACAAATACACAAGCTGCACTGTTAGATACCATCCTTTTCTCTTTCTTTTTTTTTTTCCGAAGATAAAGACATGTCAAGGATGTATTCAGTGCTTTCAGTGGTAGCAGGTTAAAGTTGCTCGTACGAATGAACCTCTGATACAGCGTGATGTACTTGAGTGCACTGCATGTAGTCAGTGGCTGAGACAGTGAAATAACTTAAAAAGCATGGAAGAAAAATGCTTGCATCTCAATGTCTGGATCATTACTTCCTTTGCTTCTTCAAGATATGTTAAGTCTCAAAAGTTTGGAGACTTTAACCAAATTTAAAAAATCAATTGGTCTTAGAATTTCAAACACTGGATTCTCTGTGTTAGCTGAAAGAAAACTACTGAAAGAAGGAAAATCTAACTTTTTAAAATCTAATTTAACCACTTTCCTATATGTTTGCCATAAATGCAAGCTTAGTAATGAAGAACAAAAAATCTGATCTTGTCTTCTCAGTTACTCAGGTTTATAACATTGTGTTCTCCAAAGTTCTCCAAGGAAAAGAAAAATACGTCTTTTTTCTTAGGACATGGCAGCAACTGGTCTAAAGAGTGTAATGTAGAAATAACTGAAAAAATTCATATCAAACTTCTGATTATATAATATGAAAATACATTCTGCATTATTTTTAAACCAGCTTGTTGCTAGGTCATAAATTATACTGGCATTTGCACAGTGTATTTTAGTTACTTATCTGGAACTGCCCGTTTAGGGAGGTATTTCAGGTGAACAAATAAATTAGTATCCTTGCATTTGGGATGCTTTCTGAAATCAGTAGAACTATTAAATTCTACCACTTATGCCAACATAAAACCTGCAAACCCCGAAAAGATGCAGAGAAGCTGCATCTTCAGTGGATCAGGGAGTATCAAGACATGTGATCTGCTGTCCTGAAACACTTTGATGTCTCAAGCTATCCTCAAGTGGAGAATAGGCAGAGGAATTTGTCTGGGGGCTATGGATCAAACAAATCTGTATCATGATTTTTATGTGATGTAGACATCTGCTCGTATACATATAAATGCATGTGATGTGGAAAAAGTCAGAATCACCCAGAGCTCCAGATACTTAATTTAGGAGAATATATGTTCTCTCTATCAGAGGGCTGAAATACACACCACTGGAGGGTGATTTGTCATCTGCAAAATCTGGATTGCTCTGTTTATGCCCACCATCACTGAGGAAGATCTACTTTATCTCTTGTGTGACTTTTGAAATAGCAAAACCAGATGTTAATTAAACTTTTCTAATATTCAGACTGACAGATATACAAGTGTCCTACCTAGAGCAGAGAAGTTCACCACGGAATTAGCCAGCACACATGCCCTTCAAGCCTCAGCATGCTTTAGTAGCTAGGGTAAATTTCACTATCTTTTCCCCCTGAATTTGTTTTTTTAATAATTTATTATCCAACTTTCAGTAGAAAATCTAGACTTTCTCTACATGGTAACAGTAAGAGTTCAGTTTTATTTTATACTTCTTTTGGTCTTTAAACAAAAATATAAGGTCCACAAAAGAATCATCATGCTGTAAGCACAGTAATGAAAATGGTGATCATAAGAACAAGTGACAGCTGTATTTATTGTTGAAATTCGGTTTTTGTACTAACCAAGCTGTGGAGAGATGAAGTTTCGTCTGTCCTCAAAAGCAGAGGCGACTGCAGGGACTGTAACCAGGCTGTGTAAGTGGGGAAACCTCGTTGTGTCTGCTTCTCCTGATGGCTTTGGTTGCTGGCTTTGCAGAAAGTCTGCCGAGAGACTCAAGAGCAGAACAGACAATTGTAGTGTGTAAATACATGTATCTCTAAAACTTGCAACACTGTTTTTCTAATGGGAGGATTTGTAACTGTTCCATTTGTGTTTATATCTGGCACAATCGATTACAACCTCTGGAACTGCAGAGGATTCACAGATCTGGACCCAAAGGTGAGATACAGTAGAAATGAAGTCCTAAAAGTGGGTGAAGTCCAAACACAAGTGTTTTGACTCCTCTAATATGGTTTAGACTGTTACAAAAGAAGATTCAGGACCAAAAAGCGGTGCTAAAAATATACATTAGAAGGTCTTTCTATTTTAATTAAAACTGTAGATACAGGCAATGATGTGAGCTGTACATTATATCTCTCAGTCTTAACCCACAAATTCCAAATCTTACTGTCTATGGGCAATCTACCTCAGGTATCTGTTTATGGGAAATAAGCATTAGCATTTTATGTATCAAATACAGACTTGTTCTGATAGTTAATGCTGTGAAAGCATACTAGAGATGAAAAACAGGATGGAAATGATGGGCAGTGTTTGCATTTGTCTGTGACCTGTTTCAGAATTCAGTATTTGGATTTAATTTCTGATGAAGAAAGTGCACTGGTATAAATGACTGAACTGGACAAAATCTGTCAGCAAGCTAGAGCCTTACCCTGCTACCTCTGTAACTTCCCCTCATCTCTGAAAAAGAAGCAGTAGTTCTCTTAAGCTGTCTCAAGCTCTTTTGCAAGGAGTGATGTCTAGATCATCTCCAGAGACTGAAAAGACAGAGCTGTTGTGAACCCCTCCCTGACAGTGGCTGTGTGATTCTGAACGCAGAGAGGGCTGGAGGGTGTGCCTCCAGCATGAAACATTGAGATTGTAGACAAGGATCAGACTGCACTTTTCTAGGAGACTGGAAACTACATCATCAGTTTTCCAGCTGTTCACTCCTGGTAAGTAAATTACACAGTTCAGTGGAATATTTAGCATGCAAACAGGAGTGGCAACACAGTAAACCAGCACAACAACATGCAGAAACTAATTGCACTTGATGAGTACCATAGCATTTAAATCAAAAAATCAGATGCTAGCAGGGATTGTGTGTATTTCGCAGAAGACAAAGCAGAAGATGTGTTTTTCTGAGGCAAAAGGAAAAGGTGGTAGTAGAATAAGGAGAACTACGTAAGCTTTTCAATGTATACATAGATATTAAAAACTCCACTCTAATGTAGGATTGTCATCTATTTCATGCAGCTATCAACTCCTTGGCTGACTGTTGGCCAGCTGTTGCTTATTTGGGAAGTTAAACCTGTGTTTTGTGAGCTACAGAAAAGCAGAGATTAAATTTCTGTTGATATGTGTTGTAAAAACACATTCTGCATATGCTTGCCTATGTATGCAAAACAGTTGGCTAGAGGCAGGGATTCAAGCTTTTTCTGTGTTGGGATTGTTCAGTTTCCTTTTTTCCCCGTTCTTCTAAGAGATGTGTTCTTGTCTTAAAACCCAGACTTACATTTCCATCTTCATTTTCTATCCTGCCCAGATTAGGACATCCAGCACAAGCATATTCAGTCGTTTCACAGATAAATTGAGCCAGAGGATTATTGTAATCATGTGGTACAACTCACTGTGGGACAGAAGCCGTGTGACTGGTGATACTACTTGTCATTTAAACCAGAACATCCCTTAGGGAAACATCCTAGAACATCCTGTCTCTACAAATTGTTAATTCCTTGTTCCAGTCATTAATTACTCTCATTGACAGATATATACATCTTATTTCTCCCTTGAATGTGTTTAATTTTATCTTTCAGCTGCTCTTTCCTCCATCTCCATAAGATGGAGGAGACTGTAGGACTCACTGTAGACAAGAGCATCCTTTTTAGTAATAGAGTTTTATAAAGCACATTTTTCAATTTCTAAGTTGTTTCTATATCTCTTCTCAGATCCTTTTCCAAGGTACCAAATGATTTCTTGAGCTGTGGATTCCAGCTGTGATTTTTGTCCCTGTCAAGCATGGGACTGTCCTTTTCCTATTTAGACAGTCAGATGATCATATCTAGCTGTGCAATTAATTGCCAGTTCAATTGATTCTTCATTGGGATCCCCAAAGGCATTTCAGAATTGCTGTTCCCACTTCAAAACCGGGAATATCTTATTATAAGGGGCAAGCAAACCCAAAGTTAGCTAATTGATGGTGAAAGCATTTTCAACTTGTTAGTGTTTTCTCGTGAACCAGGCTAGATATACCATGCAAATTAAAAGCTTGGCCACATTCAGAAGGCATCTGTTATCAAGAATGACCAGCAGGTCACCTGGAGTTTTTCACAGAAGGTGAATTTCATTTAGTTTCAGAGGTGGATTACAGGTTTCCATAGCAAAGCAATACTCTAGGAAAAATTAAATTGAAACAGATTTTGAGTAGGATTGACTTCCTGTGGTAGCCAGCCCATTGTTTACAGGGCAAAACGCAGCAGGGCATCAAATTTTTCTCTGGAATTATATGAAAACAGATATTATTAAAGAGCTGATTCTTTTTGCAATGTTGAGATAAATATGCAAAGTAAAGAGTAATGTTGGCCGTGGAAATTTTCCGAGAAGGACAAAAATAAAAGCTTTTATTGTAATTAATATGAGTCTAGTGTAACTTTGAAATGGAGTGAGAAGGAGACAGAAGGGAAGAACAGTAATAACGAGAAAAAACCATAGATCTTCTGTGACTATCAGAGCACAGGGTTGTACACTGTAACTTGACACTTGACATGTATTCTTTTTTAGTAACTTATCTAAAAAGCGTCTACAAAAATTGCTGGAAGGCGAACATACAAAGCAACCCCTGTCTTCCTGTTCTTCACGCTGGGGTTTTTTAATTCACTGTGGCAACTGCTAGAACTGCCTCTGCTGATTTATTACTTGTATCGATACACCTGATTCTGTAAGATTAACTCAAAGGCTTTATTTGCCACCCTGTAATTTTTCCCTCCTCTTAATCTTTCCTTCTTTTTTTCCCTTAGGTCATTCAATTCCATAAACCCCTGGAGAATGCAACTGAGTCTAAAGACTAGCTTTATCTAGAGTCAGGAAAAAGCATCACTGATTTTTATTTTTTGTGATCAGATTACCTCTGTGTTTCATTTGTAGGTTGGAACAAGTTATAGATTAATTCTGTACCCTAAATACTAGATATTTCTGATTTTTGTTTTCTCCAATGGATTTTTATTTTCTCCAAGGCTGTCTCAGTAACTGAAAAGTGAACAATCCTATTAAAACTGCTGAAGGATTTAGAGACAAAACAGGCTAACACTTTGTTCCTCTGGGAAGGTGTGCCTGGTACTGTACTGGCTCCATCTTGTGGCTGAACCTGCACTGATTCTTTATAACAGATTGGCCCTTGCCATCATTCTTATATAAATATTGATAAATAAGTGTGTGAACTTCCTTTATGACTTTTAGGACAAACGGCTCAAATGTTTCTGGTAATAAAGAAATGGGGAGACAGGTTGAAGACAAGATTAGCCCAAGCAAGCATTGCTCGTTTCCCTGTGTAGCAGTATTTGGTTACATCCTCCTGGTTGTTGTCAGAGGAGCCTCAGCCAGGCAGAGGGAGAACAAGCAAATACCGGCACTTTTTGACTCCAACCTGCACTAACCTTGCTGTTCATTATTAACCTGGTGTGGCCAGTAAAGCAATTCGCCATTTACCTTCAAGAGTGGCCTGGAGTTTCTACCAAAACATAAACACAGAGCAGTGTTGTTTATTTCGGCAACATTTCTTTTTTCTAAAACAAATATTTTTTCAAGTGGTTGTCATTAAACAAAATACTAGCTTTTAAACAGAAGAAAAAAGCAGATACCTTTCAATTAACCTTTTCCTGCCATCCCTGAACTGTGTTCAGTAAGTGCCTTGATTTCACTGCTCAGCCATCCAACCCATGAACTCAGCACTGGAAAGGACAAAACACACAGCAGCAATTACAGAAGGCTGCCAACACCCCGGCTCACCAACCACATGGCTCAGCTAGTGCCTGCTTCACGTCCCAGTTATGTAAGTTCATATTTTGGTCTATAGCACAACTAGGTATTTTCTTCAGACTGCAGAAAAGTAAATAGTTCACTTTTAGCACCTTCAGTGTTGGCAGCAGGAAAGCAGTGAGCTGCCAGGACGTGCTGGGTGTTCTGTTCAGTTGTGTATCAGCTTGTGTGTTATGGGAGAGAGCTTCTAACAGGCACAGTAGAAACGGCATTCATCTCTAAAGATATTGCCACAGTTGCAAGATTGCAGAGATCAAGAGAATACAAATTACATTTGCAGAAACTGGTAGAGGGTTGGTTACTGGATACGAGGCAGGATAAGGCTGGCTGCACCCATATCTTGGCAATCTTAATATGAAAGACATATCCCCTGATCCATACGATGTGGAAACAAAGAAAGTGCCTGTTTCCAAGGAGTCACAGGCCCCAGCAAAATATGCATGGCAAGAACAGTCTCTCTTGCTATGTCATACAGAGCATCCATGATATCCAAGCGTGAGTGACAAAGCAGCCTTACCCTGGAATGTAGCTGCAAAGCTGGAAAACATTCCATATCTAGAATTCCATTTTATATCTCCTGCAGACATGCTCAGAAATCTGAAAATAAATAGTTCTGTAAGACAGCCACAGTGAGTTAATAGTGTCAAAGCCTCACTCTCTCTGCTGTCCATTATACCCGTTTCATAAAGCAAATTCGCTGAGAGCTGCACTACAGTTTTATATGAAGGATTCCTTGCTAGATTCTGTGCCAAGAAAAAGTCTTTGGATTAAGTGTGTCACTTGGTCAGGAGGCACTATGCACAGAGCACATACCTACTGTGCTCTGCACTGTGCCATGCAGCTGCTGAGTGCTCTCTGTCCTGCTCTGGTGCTGACGTGTCTGTCAGAATGTTTGCTGAGCCTGGCACAGGGACTGCTGCAGCCTGTGGCCCAGGGAGGCAGCACAGGAGAGGAACGGGGCAGGCAGGCTGCTGCAACCACAGCATGATTAGTGTTTGAAATGACTGGAACAAGGGTGGGAGGAAGCTATAAAAGACTCTCTTACATCTGCTCGAGACAGCAGCCTTCAGCACTACACATAAAAGTTACCAGGCGTATGTCATAAAATGTAGTAACAATTACTTAAAATAAAGACAGAGGTAATGCTGCTGCTTCACGTTCCGCAGTGTGCCAGGTTAGAAGGTTGTTGTCTGGTAACAAAGGGGTGAAATGCAAATATTGCAGAGCCATCTCAGCTGGTATCTAAGTTCTGGAGAGGCTGGCGCTCAGGTGGATCTTACCCACACCAGCTGAGGATTAGAGTCTTCAACATCCTTCTCTGCATCCATATATTCCAGAAAAGTAGTGCCAATGCTAGTGCACCGCGCAAAGGAACTGTCACAGGTGCCTTTGTCCTGTGCTTTTCTGAAAATCATTTTGCATCCTAGGTTTTGTTTTTGTACTCCCTGGTATCCTTGAGAAGACCCTGTTCAGCCAAAAATATCCACATTCCAGTGGATACCCCAGCCTTTCTGGGGCATCTTAAACTTTTAGGTTCTAAAAAAAAGTCACCTGAGACCTCTGGATGGCTCAGGGGGACAGGACACAGCCAAACCAGCTGCTGTGGCAGGAGTCCACAAGCACAAGTCAACATAACTCACATTTGATCAGAAAACTGATACCTGCTCTTATGTGAGCTAAAGAATTACAGAGCAAAGCAGACAGGGTAACTGTGTAAGCAGGGTGTGAAGCAGGGCATGGAAACTGTCAGAAAAGCTACTGGAACCAGCAAAATCCCCTGAGCATCAGTATCCAGAAACTTCCTGCAGGCACTTTGCTGCTGCTACAAACGAGATTCTGCAATCTCTTGGATATTGTTACAAGAGAGAAATAAGCGTCATCTAGGCTGGGGGTATAAAACACAGCAACAGGCTGGTAAAGTTAATTTTTCATGTTACAAGCTATAATACTGTTCTCTCAGAATTCTATCTTGAATTGCTTTTTTGATACTTCTGCCAGGATGTATGGAGCGGGTGGATGGGAACAGAGATGAGAAGAACAGATTGTACAAAGTTTGACAATCATAACTAGCATAATCATAATTATTAATATTCGTATTAAGAAAGTTCCCAATACCTCACCTTGCCTCTGTGCTTCATTCCTTAGCACGGTGGTGTGCTTTTTTCGTAGGTGGTTGGAATTGCTTGGACCCGCACCAGAAAATGGGGGGAAAAAAGAATGATCAAATCAGTCCCACGCAGCAAAATTTTCTTTAAATCTTCATTTCTACTGCCTTGACCACTCATACTGTACACCCACTGTGAGATTCAGACTGCTTTAAAAAAACCCAACTAAACAAATAACCAAACCCAAAACAAAAGAACCCCCAATCCTACCACATAAAATTATTCACTTACTGTTTCAGAGGTATGTTTGTGTTGTACCCTGTCACTAGGTTAGTCTTTGACAAACACTGGAGCTATAAATCTAGAAGAATTATATGATATTCTTCTAGACAGTCTGAGTATTATTATTATTATAAATTCCGTTTTTTAATGACCGCGGTTGACTGCCGTCAGCAAGGTTTTTATTTGTATGACGCTGTTCATGGCAGCTTTCCCCCAGCAGATGGCACGAGCTCAGCCGTGATCATCCCGACAGCCCTGCAGGACCGGGCTGGGCAGGAGAGCTTCACAGCAGAGCTCTGAGCTACGGTTATGCTTTCTCATTGCCTTCGAAGGCTTTTATCTGGATTTTAACGGAGGCAAGGTTTCTACTACGAGCTGAATAAAAAGCGTCATTATGTCATTTCTAGGGCCAGTTTTATCTCTGTTCTTTTTGCTTTATGGAGACTAGATCACTGTTGCAGAAAAATTTGACCAGCGGACAAAGTGAATAGCAAACATTACACAAAATCAGTTTTGATTTGTAGAAAATATGTGTAAAATCCAGTACTTGAAACGTGCAAGGTGGCACAAGAATGAAAGCTCAGCCCGGGAGCAGGAACAGCACAAACTGGTGGTGCCAGGAAGGGCAGCCTGTGCAGCAAGGAGGGGCTCAGCCTTTGCACCTCTGCGGCAGCTGAAGGCTCAGTACAGACAGGAATCACATCTTTTGCTTCCAATGTCTTCCAGTCAAAACAGAAAAAAAGGATGTGAGGGGTAGCCCCCCTTATACCCTACACCCAACGTGACTGAAGCAGGGGTGGAAGTGATTAAAGGATAAATTCCATGCCTAAATCTCTGTCTTGATCACTGTATCTTTTGAAAACTGAAAAGTTTAGCAGTATAAGGTATTAGCAAGTATGAACTAAAGATCTACTTCTCTGCTCCCTTGAGCAGGTCCTCTTCAGCCCCATGCAGCCCAGAGGTGTCCAGGTCACCACATCCGCACTGTCAGCGGGCATTGGGCCAGGTGACCTTCAGAGGTTCCTTCCAACAGAATTTTTCTATAGCTGCCTTCAGGAGCTCGGCTACATTTGACAACAGCTACATGTAATTGCACTGAATTACAGAAAGTTCTCGAGATGGACTGCCTGGTATCCAGGAAGGCCAGGCATTCATCTGACCCCAGCACAGCCTTTAAGTGTTAGAGGACCAAAGAGAACAGTAAAACAAGAAAATAACTGATTGCACAAGACAACAAATGGAAACAAAATCATTGCAAGAAGATACCAGGCAGGACACATCTGGCTGTGCCCATTAATTCCTGAGGGAGACTGGGCACTGGGTGAATCCAGTTTTGGGGCTGGTGTAAGAAAATCAACATGGCATTGGAAAACCCACCCAGCAGTATTGTAGCAGCTGCTGATTACCAAGCCCTGGAAGCTGACAGCCCATGGTGTAGTCTCCAGCAGGGTATAGGAACTGTGCTCATAGGAAGAGCCCATGAGCTGGGTTTACATTCTCTGTTTCCCTCAAGCTTTTCAGAAATTAGTTAGCTCTTCACTGCCTGAGTATGTGCAAAGGTTTTACAGATGCATTTATTATCCCTAAACAGGCCATACAAAGAGTTTGTAATTTTTACTAGCTTACCTGAAGATTATTTTATTCCAGGGCATGGAAGGCTTCACGCCCCCTGCTCCAAAATCTAGCACAGTTAGCAAGCAGGAGCAAGACAGATCACTGAAAGGCAATCACACTTCTTTTCACAGTGAAAATTACCAGATATTCAAATGATTCACACATTCAAGTAAAACCAAAATATACACATGCAAAATTTCAGTAATTGAACACAAACATGTCATCATGAATCCATTCTCAGTGCAAGTGAATGCCAAGACAATTCCTGAATATCCTGAAATGAGCACCTTAAGAGCTGAAATAGACTCTCCTGCTTAATTAATTGCTACCTTTGTTTGATGAGGAGCGTGGCAATTCACAGATAGAAATATTTATACAAAGAATGCCACGGGCTTCATTGTTGCTGCCCACCTCTCTACCCACCAAACCCACCTGGATTATAATCACCACCTTCAGACAATCCCTGTTGCACACAAAACTTTCATTCATTCATTCAAGTGCATTGATTTGGAGATATTTTTGTTTTCTAGTCCCTTTTTTCCCCCAGAGATTTAATTCAATAGCTATCACAGACATGGCATTTTATTCTGAAAAGGATTGTATTTGTATTTATTCTTTGAGCTAAGTGTTTAGTTTAATATGCTTGCTGTAAAGAAACGCTATTATCCCTTGTGGTAAAAGGCCACAAGTTCCTGCTTTGAGAAACTGTTACATCCATGTTAAGTGAAATTGTTTCCAGATAAATGCTTCCATGCAGTATTTGCCTCTTAATTCACTTAAATACCTTTGAAAGACTCAGGGTCCCAAAGCCCGTATGTAACAGTTGCAGGGAAGGAAGTTTAAAGGGAAGAAATCAGTGAAGAATGGCAGAAGCAGTTGAAAGTTGGGAAGCAGAAATACTGTCATCTCCAAAAAATGAGTTTTCCCCTGCATACATGAAAGACAGCTGACTGGAACCTCAGGTAGCTGGGAATTACAAGCTGCTTCTCTCTTCAGCACTGCAGAAAATTCAGCCATTTGAATATTGCCTGAAAGTATTTCATATTCGCACCCCCCCCCTTGCAAAGAAAAGGCATGAAACCCCTTAAATTTTATCTGCTGCTGCACTGCCCGATGACAGGCCTTCCACAACACGTGGACATGTGCATTCATGAGGGCAAATTGTTCTGAAGGGCTTCACACCGAGCTGCTCATTCCATCTCCTCAGGACTGATTTCCAGGAGAGAGGGAGCACTGCTCCAGAGCCCAGCTCCCAGCTCACGGCATTCCTGCTGTCCCTGTGCTCCAGCGCAGCCACGCAGCCTCTGCTGCTCCACTGCCGGCCTCGACACCCGCAGAGAGCGCAGCAGAGCTCAGCAAGGCATCTGGAGTTTGAACTAAAGCACAGAACTTGGTGTTCTCCACACAGGTCAGACCTCTTCCACTCTTTTCCGCCCCTCTCTCACTTGGATAGGAAACTCACCAACAGGCTCCAAGGACACAACGCCCCAGCAACAGCTTCCTCATCAGCTTCCCACTGTAAATAATCCCATGTTCTGTACTTGCTATACAAAAGGTTAGAGGTATTTACATAAAGCTGTATTACTGCTCCACTGACAATCAGTCTGACAGAAGGGTTGATTTGCTGTCAGCTGGTAGATGATGTGGCAACGCTCCTGCCTAGGAATAATTGCTGTCAATGCTAGAGTTGCCTGGAACTTGTTAATAGGACCAGATTGCTGTGGAGGCTGGTCAGCAAGAGGTTCCTCATACAAGGCACAGGCTTTATAATCCCCAAGTGATCCTCCAGGGAAACGCAGTCAGGATTGACAGCTAAGGCAGTGTCACACGTGTACAGAGCAGCACCACAAATAACTTGACTGTGCGTTTACAGTAATTTTATTTACAAGTTACCACATGACACCTGTAGTACTACAGTTTTTATAACACCATTAGCAGTAAAATAAGTCACATCTAAGAAGAGTAGGAGGCAGCAGAGAAAAATGTGCACAGAGAATGCAGAAAGGCTATTTAGCTATAACTGAAAGTAGGTATTTTCCTACAGACTTAGAAAGCGAGAAGGAATATATGTTGAGAAGAACAACATATTTCTCTTATTTCTACAACATAAAATTTTTTGTACAGTGACAATTAAGTATAAGTACTACACTAGCCGTCAAATGCAAGTGATAGGGAGAAAACTGTCTTAGTATCTTGCCCTTTTGAGCACCCAGAAATGAAACCCAAAGTTTCCCTTTGAAGGGAGTTATCCAAGGCTGGTTTACTCGCAGAGCCAGTAGTGCAGAATTGCTACTGGGGAGCAGGAGGGAACAGAACTTACGGCTAGAGAGTTCCCAAGCATTGCATATTGCCTGTGAGGTCTCATCTGGTCTTAAGTAGTTGGTGAGCAAAACCAGTTGCAGCATTCCACAAGTCTTTTTACAGTGCCGGGCTCTAAAGCTGAGTGCAGTTTAGCAGAATCCCAAAATCAAGCAGAGAAAAAAGCCCTTCTGCTCTCTTAACATCCTTGGCTCTAATGATGCTGGTGTTGAGCCTGGGCCTTTCTCAAGAGGAACAATGTGGAGGAGCAAATCTGGAGAAACACTCTAGACTTAGATGTATTCTGATGACAAGACTTAGAAGAAAACAAGCTTAATGCAGCATCAGCTCCAAAGTAGAGCAGCAGCTTCCAGAAAGCAAACAAGTGTTACTCATGACCTGGTTTTCCCCCAGACGTCTTTAATAGCCTGGAGTGACTGTCAATGCACACAATCCATGCTAGTGGCTGCAAAGACAATGAAAATACAAGCTCCACAGTAATAATTATTTCCACTACTAACTACACACAGGATATATTGCTTTTGGTACAATGCCATTTATTGTCACACGAAGAAAACCAGTGATTAAGCTGAGCACATGAATTATGCAGACCTTTGCCATGCTGGAACAACAGCATATTTTACTTACAGAAATGTCACCAAGTCAGCTGGAAAAACAGCTTAACACAGTTCTTCCAAAATACCAAGCATATCCCTCAAATCCAAGTATATTAAGTTTAGCTGCAACAGAATGATTAAGAAACAGTTTTGTTTTCAATCCCCACTTTTGTCTGGAGTGCTGTGCTTATACTGCATGAAGACAAACAGAATCCAAACACAGAGCTACAGTGACAGCAACAACACCCACTGAAATACTTCTGAGTGGGGAAACTGGCCCGCAAGTTTGTGTCCCCTCCACACCTGTGCAAACCTACTCAGAAAGCCTGCAAAGGTATGTATGTGTACAAAAACTAACAAAAAGTTTCTTAAAAACACAGAATGCATTAAAAAGTCCAAAGTTTGAACTCTTGAGTCTGTGGTGCCCCAACTATAAGTTAGAGTATCTGTGAGTTTTAACACTTCCAGGAACAAAGAAAGGAATTTTAGTCCAAATTTCCTTTTCAGTACTAGCTATGGAAATTAAAGGTGACCTAGGAGAAAGGCTTGACTAAAAAACCTTCCAGCTCTCTTGTGGTATCATCAGTTCAGTAAGTCTCAAGCCAAAATTCTGAATATTCAGCAGTTTCGCATTTGCAGTTTTAAGGCAGAAAAAGATGTTCACAGCAAGCCATTTAGTCTTGGATGTAACAGAAAAATCCCAAACAACAAACCAACACAAACAAATAAACAAACAACCCCCCTAAAAGGTGCATCTCAAGTCTTTCAGTAATAGCAAATTTTAAAAAAATTCTATGGCATTCTCTTACAGCTTTGGGGTTTTTTGTTGTTGTTGTTTGGGGTTTTTTTGCTAAAAAAGCCTGAATTTTCACACATAGATCACACGTCACACATAGAGAGACTAACATCTGCCATTATTTCTAAGTTGTGTGTTGAAGGTCAGCATTAAACTCACAAGGTGGAATAAGAGATCCCTGCCCTGCCAATGCCCTGGCCGCTGCATCCCAGGGCTGGCCCAGGACTGGAGCTGCTCTGCACTATCCTGGTTTTCTCCCCGGAGCCAGCAGCTGAACCAGGGCTCCAGTACCCAGGCCCAGCTCTGTGAAGCACAACTGCGTCCTTGGCTCAGCTGTACAGAGGCAAAACATGAAAGAAGCAAATAAAAGCTGAGCTGTGAGACTGCAGGAATCTACAAGCGTGTAAAGTAAGGAAAAGTAAGAACAAAGGAGTGAAGTCATCAAGCCAGAGCAGACAAGGGACTTTGGAGAAAGATCCCAACATGGAAAGTGTAAACCCCTGAGGAAAAGCAGTGTTGCTGGAAGAGGAACTCAGTGAGATCAAAGGTCAGCCCAGTGCAAGCAGCAAGGCAAGGAGACAGGGTGGAGCAGTGCTGCAGGCAGCAGCCAACAGCTGAGTGCACACAAACAGACTGGCCAGAGAAATGCAAGTATTTTTATTACCATCTTTTTGGGTGAGACAACACTGCAAACCCGAGACCCTGGGAAGGTATTTCTTGCTCTTTTCAGGGAAATCAGGAGTGGAAGACTTCAAGTCTCCTCTCTTCAGCCTTCACATACAAACAGAAGCTACCTCTGTACTAAGCTAGAAGGATCACACATTTCTCTACCACACTAATTAATCAGCTGGAAAGAGAAAGAACTACAGGAAAAATGGGCTCTGTGTGTGTTCATGTTGAGAGGAAAAAGAGAGGCAGCTTTAGGGAAGTCACAGGAAGTTTTCAGTATTCACAAGGTACATCAGTTTAACAGGATCAATAATTGCTGTTTAGCATCAGAAAGCTCACAAATCCTACAAAGATTTTTTGTAACAACTGGAACTTGTTTAGACTCAGTTTAAACACAGAGAAAAGTAAATTGTCAATAGCAAGATGTACTGAAAAAAAAGACAGAGTTTTAGAAAACATGTGAAGGAAAGTCATTAGCGTAATTTATAAATTACAGGGAGAAGACAGGGGTTACAGAACAGTTTTCACACCCAGCTCCCAAGACCAGGCTTCACACAAACAGCTCGTGAGTGGGGCCACCTTTCTGACGGGATGTGAACACCTCTGACACCAGTTTAGCAGACTCACCGAAGTTGCCTTTGGAAACAGAGCTGAGGCTCTAGAACTCCTTCTGAAGCTACCTCAACTCGTGTGGTGAGAAGACACATCAGAGCAAGGTAACCATCAAGAGACACAGCATATGTTGATGCGATGATATTTGTGAGTCTTCTACACACCTCAAGTGTTTTTATTGTTTAAGCTTTTCAGTGTTACATACATACAGTTTAGTAGAAAGAATAACTGAAGATGAAACATGCACATCACAGAATCGTCTTTGATCTGCAAAGTCCTGGGTCAGAATTCTACACAGCTTGATGCCATCGGACCTACATTTGTATCTCTTCCAATAAACAGGGCTTGTACTCAAAAGCAGCTCCTTGTCAGCCTTCCCCAGTATTTGAGTGCAGCATCTGCCCAGCACCTGGGGGTGCTCACTGGAACCACCTGCCCCCACCCCGACCCATGTGCCCAACAGCTCAGGAATGCCCACTACACCTGAAGCTTACAGCCAGTTCTGGTGAAACACAGGAAATCTGTGTGGTATTTCAAACTAACCCGACTGAAAAAAGGATCACAACAATATTAAGTCAATCAGTTGCTTGTCAAAACCTTCCTGGAGCCAAGCAGCCATGCAGTCAAACCTTGAAGTCTCTCCCTGAAGTGCAATGCTACGGTGAACACACCTTCTGCCACGGGAACAGCCACAGCCAACAAAAATGTAAGAACACACAGAAACATGGCAAAAACAAAATTCTGTATTATTCTTGGGGGGAAAAATTCTGTACTCTGCAGTGAAAGCCAAGGAGGAGAATGAGAGATGGATTTTTACAAGCCAATTCTCAGAGCCATTACAGACTTGTCAGTTATGGTTAAGCTTTCTTTAGTTTCAGGTCACATTTTTTGCATTTTTGTATTAATTAGAGAAGTTTCTAGCTGCCGTTATCCAGCTACAGCTTTTAAGAGTTCAGTTCTTTGAAGAAGAATTAAAAGTCCATGACAGTGATATGAGCTTACCTGCACTGCTCCCAGAAATCCCACATTTCAAACCCCTGGTCGGAGAAGAACCTTGTTGTACTGAAATGAAAGCATTTGGTCTCTAAGGATTGCATAAGTAATAATTTTCAAGATTTCGTGGGAACAGTGCAATATGAATATCCATATAAAGAGTGTCAAAAAAGCCCAGGAATCATCAGATACACCAAAATCAATTTGCATCACTCAACAGGTCAAGATTTCATAATTTTCTCACAAAGATGAAACATTTCTGCCTGTCTATAAAGAAAGCTCACCTGTGGGGTTTTTTTGGATGGCTTCCCTAATTTAATTCCAAGCTGGTACAGTTAAACAGAGAGACACACACCTCGAGCAGTTACAGCTCTTGCCTGCAGGCTGCTCCCCGTGCAGCTCCGAGGAGGGGCAGTTTTGGATCAGCCAATGGACCAGCTCAGGGCAAAGCAAAGTCCCAGTCATTCTAGATATGCACGGAACTATGCTGGTTTGGTAATACAGGGACACAATTTAATGATTTTCTTTGCATTTGTTTTTACAAGATTCAGATGCCAAAAACAAAACAGAACATTAAGTTACCTGATTTAAAAAAGAAAATCACAAACGTTTACAACATCAAAAGAATAAGACGAAATATAAACCTTTGCTACTTACAATTGATCTATACAGATTAACCAAATCACAAATCTGTCACAATATAAATGTTTAATTGTTACAATGAATAAGAACATACAGAAAATGATTTATTTATTTTTTATAAAATCTTCCTTTGCTTTTTTATTTTAAACTTACCATTAACTAAATTAGCTATGCAGGACTTGTGGGGTACATGACTAAGAAGGCACCAACAGTACAAAGCAAAGACAAAGCAGTTTGAGTATTTTAAGAGTGCTCTACACTGATACAACACGAGAAAAGGCAACAATAGTAAGTAAACCAGCTGCAACCTTTAGAAATTTGTTCTAGATTTACACATGTAGTCCAACTTTTACATTTCTGCTGATGTGTCACTTGGTTTGATCACAGCACATGCTACAAAAACCACTGTAAGCTTCACTTTACTAATGTGCACTTTTCACTAATTTAGTGTCTTGATTTCAATTGTTAGCTAAACCATTTTGAACCACAATGTATTTAAAACTTAGTAAAAGGATTGTTTGGACTTTTTTGTTTAAACCACTGCATTTACAAAAATATTTCCCCTAAAATCTGGGATTGCTTGAAGACATTGCTGTACAAATATAAAAGTACTATGCAAGGGACCAAATTCATAAGTATATGGTGTGTATGTATAGATCTATATTTATACCATATCACTGTGCTGTAACAACACAATAAATTTATCAATAACCAAGGACTATATAAACTACACTAACATAAGCAAATATATATTAATAAAGTTTAAATCTATAGTACAGTTGCTCAGCAAACAACTTCGACATGGTATAAATATATCGTAGCATATTACAGTGGGCAGCAACAACAGGTTTTTCTTTCTCTCATTCTGCAAGGAAAGCCCTGCTCAGCTCCTCGGGTTTTGTTTGGCCACTGCTGAGTTCTGTCCCCACTGCCGCTCCCGGCGCACGCGGCCCAGCTCTGGTGCCACAGGGGTGAGGAGGAGTCTGGCCACAGGCAGGACAGCAGAGTCAGACGCTTGTTTGCCAAAGCATCCATGAGAATTTTGTGTTTGCATATTTTTCTTCAGTTGTAAGGTTGGAATGTTTTTGACAGTGAACTGTTTACATTCCTTATTCCCAAAGCATCTTTACCATGAAATATGCATGCTACTTCAATTAAGAGTTGCTGTTCTCTGCTCTAAAATATAAAAACTGCATAAAGAAAAGAACCCAATGTAAAATGATGAAATAACTGACCTAACACAGTGTTGTTAGAGGCACCTTCTTTAAACTATTTTCAAAATCTGACAAAAAAAAAAAATCATGCTTCAGCATTTGACGCATCAACAAATTCAACCCAACAATGTTTACTGAATTCAGTAAAAGATTGATGAATGTGGCTATGGATCCTGATGGATGCCAATTGGATTCAGCAAATCTAGCTAAGGAAGAAAGCCCGAAAGCACCAGACATTAGGTAAAGCAAACCCTCAGCTTCTCACTCGGAGAGACAGGATGCAAGGGTAAGTCTACACCTCCCCAAACATCCCAAATTAAAGTATTAAAAAAAAAAAAATTGGGAAAGACAAGGGTGAAGTAAGCTGCCAAAGTTCTTCCTTGATAAATTAAAACTGAGGTGTTACAAACTAATTTCAGTAACAGTCATCTTTCCAACCGTGCCAAAAATTATTCCTGTTGTAATGATGATCATGCAAGTAGCAGAGATTCTAGAAATATTTCAACTTTCCAAAACTGAGTGAGAAAAGCATTTTGGTAAAGATGTGTAGAAAGGTCAAGAGAAATTTCTACACTGGTATCAACAGTCAAGTGCATATTTCTTCTATAGAAATGTTTTTAGCATAGGTTCCATACCACGATTCCAAGATCACTTGTGCAGTGTCCTGACAATGCTCCGAATTTGTTCCCCACAACAGAGATTTATGTACCACAGGAACTTCCTAATAGAAAATGCCCTTTAATGATGAACCCTTGCTTATTAAAAATTAGTTTTGGCAGACTAACACTTAAACTATATATAGGAAAAAGAAAATTTTGAAATGGAATCTTGTAAGCACCCTTATCTACTGGAGTCTAAGTTAATGGCTTTCTAGATTTCTCTGAAGAGCACACTAAATGGTATGAGGAAGCTTGGAGTTATTAACCAGCCAGCGTCCTTATGTACTACAGTAGCAATTGAACCTGATTTCCATTCAAAGACATTACCCAAGAGGAAACCAAAAACTAATTCTTAATGTTAATGTGAAGATATAAGATTTAAATTTATTTCCAGGAATTACAAGTGCATTTTGTTCATATTAGCAAGCAGTCTTTATACAATCCATTCTTCACTGCTGCCAAAATAAAATGAGAAAAAGACAGCAGAGATATGAAAAGCTAAAAATAGAACTATTTTTCCTAAGTTATTTGTTGAATAGCATTTCAGTTGAACACAACTCAGAGGTAACAATAGATTATTTTTTTTCTCAATCATAGGCATGTGGCACTTAGACAATCATCTTTGCACAGAAAGCTTTAACAGTCATGCGAGGGCACAGTAATTATTTTAAACAAGGCAAATTTCTCACCACAGAGAGCAGTGGGGAAAGAAAAGGAGGCACTGCACTGGAACATAACACCTAGTAAACTCCACATTATACAATTTCAGTAACAAATACTTGAAAAGATCATTAAAAGGTATACAATTTTAAACGTTATTTAGTGCTAGCTTTGTTTGGTTGTCCTAACTCAGCATTATCAGAAAAGTTTGATAGTACTTGACAACAGAACAGTACTTCATGTCACGAGCTCATGGAGGCTTGATTACAAATCACCATAGTGTAGGTTGCAAGAAATGAACTTGAGATGCTGACATGCTGTAGGAGCAAAAGTAAAATCAAACTTTCTCATTTGAAGATGCAGTGTTCCTCTCTGCAAGAATCTGAATGTCAGTGATTAGATTCAAATGTCAAAACTATCAATCCTCATTTGAAGCATTTCATTGGTATGCAGGATGTAGACTGAGTTAACTAACATTGTATTTTGGTTTCTTGCTTGCCACCAGATACGGCTGCCTTGCCCAGGAAAAGCACTGGCCATGGGGTCATGGTGCCATCGTGGTCTGTGTTAAACCTTCCAGCACTCGGGGAGCAAACAGCAGCTGCAGCTGCCACCTTGCCTTTGCACAGGCCGTACAAACACTACTGCATGGTAGGAACTTTGGGAGTACTATGCCTCCAACGTGGGTAAACTTTAAATCATCTCTCTTAGAAAAAGCAGGGAGAAAAAGGTACAAATTTTGTCAACATATGGAAGAATGTTTCTTAGATGAATTCAGTTAAGTTGGGCTCCTATGTGGCTCTTACACTGGATAGAATACCTGTATGTACAGCACAGGACACCCAAACAAGTGCATAAGCAAGATTAAAATGAACATGACTTATGCTGCAATCCATAGCATAACGGTACACTCTGCTGGATGCTAACCAACCACTTCTATTTAAAAAGGACGTGCAAAAAAAATCTGGGATGTCACTGACTTAAAGTGCCCTGAATAGTAGCTTTTCTAAAAAAAAAAAAATGCCAGCGACTTCAGTAAAGTCAGAAAAACATAGTTCATGGTGTAAACGTCTTACAGGTTAATGAATTATCTTCTTGGATATTGATCCAGGAGTGAAAGGAACCACTGCATCTTTCAAACCAGAAAGCAAGCAGTTAAAACACGGGCAGCAGTAGGTGCACGTACAGTACAGTACTGCAACAGGTCAACAATGGGCGTTACGCATAGGAGTGTCAATTACAATTCTTCAGGCTTAAAAGATTCATTGAAAGCATGAAAAGCCAAAACTACCAGGAACCGCCCTCCTGAATGGCTCAAAGGAGTTAGTGGATAAGCTGAGAGAGGCCACAAGACATGACCAACAATAAAGAACTGGGAAGAGGAACAGCAACGTTTGAGCATGCCCAGTCCTTTAAGTCCTTGTCCTACAAAAGAGAGCAGAGACATATTTCAGTGAAGGAAGTTTAACATCACCTTTTAAAACAAGCCCTTTCCTATTTCTGTGCTCTGTGCACACTGTGTTTACTGTGAGCCAGAGCCAGCAGGATCTACAGACGTCAAAAAAGAATTCGGAGACAGTGGATATCCAGGCATTCTATTTTAAACTATTAAATCTTCATAAGATTAATATTAATATTAAAATAATAAGGAAGATTAAACAGAACTAATCAATGAAGCACATTGTTTGTCTGAACCAAAAATCTGTTCTTTTCATATTACTCCTCAATTCCAAAACCCACAGCCCAGGGGACACGAATTTGAAGAACAGCCCAGTGAGAAGAGCTGGCTGATAAAGCACAGGGGGAGTGCAGGGGAACAGAAATGCACAGCAGGACACTGTTACTGAGCATTTGAATCCAGCTCCTGGGGACTGGCCCTCACTAGGATGTCAAGCAGCTGTGTTTAAACTGTTGTGCTGTGGCATAGCTGGCAATCCTAACCACAAATGACTTGGATAAATTACCAGCATATCCTTATCAAGCTAAGTACAATATTTCAATTTCAGTATTGTGCTGGCCAAATCAACTCTGCATAGTAGCATTTGAAGGTAACATTTTTATCAAACCAGAGATTTCTGCTAGCAACGGATCACTGATATCTTTATCCCTAATCCTTTTATCCCTTAATCCCTAATACAACCTAGGTAAGTATGGTCTGGGCAAAGAGACAAGCAAGAGATCACGAACTATGATTTACCACAGCAGTAACCACTCACTGTCCTTCCTTGAAACTACAACCTATTAGGAGCAAAGCTTCATCTTGTTCCTAAAAACTTTTGTAATTTTCTTCCACAATGTGTACAGGCACAGCTGTGCTCTCATACAGAATCAGCTTTAGAAAACACGGGTGGGACGTGAACACCAGTCAGTTACTGTGCCCCAGGTCTGATCTACTGACAATGCCAACTAACAGAACCAGTGTGTGAACCTCAGATTTCCCTACCTTTTAATTATTACAACAGTTCCAATGTCACCTAGTAAGCTTAAATAAACAAAATGCAGTATTTGTAAAAACTGAAATTTGTTAATTTGTGAGCTTCTATACATCAGAATATTCAAGCCAGTGGCAACAGCAGTTACCCTATAAAAGTAAAAACTGTATTTTTAAAATTTTCCCCCTCTTTTTTTTCTTTTTCTTTCCTGTGACTTCATCATTAAATGAAAACCTGGGGGTATAGGCAATGCAGAAACTGAAATCCCATTTTTAGTGCAGAAAAATTATTGCTTATAGCAAAGCCACAAAGTTCCTGCACACTGCCAGCAGAGCTGTGGATTTCTGGCAGCAAGGAAGTGCCCTGGCCCAAAACTTCACCTTCCTGCTGGAACTGCCCACACAAAGCAGTGATTGCAGAATGCTGCTCTGAGGGAGGAGGGCACAGAGAGCACATACCAGGCAACCCAGGGCAGCCTGTTGCCTTTGGCTTGTTTTTCCTTTCCACTCATACAGCATTGATACTTTCCCCTATTAGTATCACAGAAGTTTCACAGGTCCTCCAATCAAGTCAGTGTTTGACCAATTTGGTATGAAACTCCTGAGACTTGCAAGCCTTGTGGTACAGGAAGACCAGTTAAGTTCATTGATTTAAAAAAAAAGTCAGTCAGTGAATATCAGTACATTTCATCTTAAATTAAACTTTTAGACCTTCAAGATACTAGGAAGATTAATCATAATTAATTTATGAATATTTAAATACCTGCTCTTATTTACTCACACTATTTGGGAGCTACTTAAAACTAAAGATAATTCATACTGAAGTTTTATGTGTGGGTTTTTTCCTTTAAAATAATTTAAGAGATTTCTCCTCTGTACATTACATTTAGGAGGAGGTTTTTTAAAAAGCGTTTGAAGCCATATGACAAAATGATGTATCTGTAATATATGAAGAACATTGCCCCTTAAAATGTTTTTTTTTAATAAAATTTGCACTTCAAAGCGTTACCATCGCTTTTATTCCAAGCAGCACCATTGAAATGCAATTCTTATTCCCTAAATGTAACCTACAATCAAGGTAAACACCTCGGACAGTTGCCTGGATTCCATGTGGACACTTCAATGCTGTGGGCAAACAGAAACTTTCCTCAAGAGCAGGACAGGACTGAGGTCAGGACCCCGGCCAGGGAGTTACTGGGCACAGGGAAAGGCAAGTCCTACACCCCACCAGCAGCACCAAAGTCCCAAATTTGCCCCCTGCCCGAGTGTCCCATATTGCTTTGACTTTACCTATGCACAATTTAAGATCGGTATCCTGGCTGGAATCTTGCAGTTTCCTCAAAAATCAATTCTTTCAGCTTTTCCTTCGGCAAGTCATCCAACTCCATATCAAACTTGAAGGGTGCTTCAGCTACAGGCTTAATAATACAAAGAAATATGTTTACTTTAATGTCACTGTTCTGTTGAATTTCATGCAGCCCTTTTATGGATGGGGAAAAAATCTGAATATGTCCTTCACAAAAATATCTAACACTGAGCAGCCTTCAAGGCAGAACTCCTCCTGTGAGTCCTATGTGTGCTTTACATATTAGTTTACCAAATTTTAAATCAATCACAGTAAGTAGCTACTCAAATCCAAACCACAAGCTGAAATATTTGTTCCAGGCTCATAACTCAGTATCTACTTGAAGAAAAAAATTATCTTAAACATTTTTCTTTCTTGGAATAAACTTATCTGGCCCTTAAGGAAAAGTAGCTTATTTCCTCCTCCCCTATTTCTTCACAAAAAGAGCCAGAAATCTCCTCAGAATTGTACATAAACTACAGCCAGTTCCTATTCAGGGTTTTTAAAGCACAATCTGATGGCAAACTCAGTCATTCTCCTTCTTTACCTCAGACATTATGAAGCCAGGCCTCACATGAGCTGAGAATCTCCATTTTCTGGAGAGGGAGGACACCTTAGTATCTATTTATTGTGTGGCATCTCTTACGTGTTGGACTGAAGTGAGAAATACAAATTTTGGTCAATGGATGCAATTAATTCTTTAACTCCATTAGTGCAGTAGAAATGCTAACCTTAAACTAAAGTAGAAAATAATCAGCTGTATCATTTTATCAATGTTTACATTTTAACCATGTCTTTACCTCATCACTTGGATCATAATACTGCTCCAGATATGGATGGGCTAAAGCTTGCTCCACTTCAATCCGCTTATGAGGATTAAAGGTCAACATTTTATCCAACAAATCAAGTGCTAAGAGGAAAAAAAGTGAGCAAGGGTTTAATACACACGCCACAAAAGTGTTACAAACCCTGACCTTACCCAGACAACACCCACCACCCCAAGGCCTGTGCTAATGGCAGTGTACCCCTGGAGCTCCCCTGCTGCAGCTGGGACCTGTAACTTGGGCCCAGGAGCTGTGCCTGCCCCTCTATCAGCATTCCTGGGCCAGGGCTGCCCTGGGCACAACCTGCTCCAACCCAGGTGCCACCCTGCCAAAGGCCCTTCAGCCCCAGAATGGACAGCAAGGCAAGAAACGAATCCTATGGTACAATCTGGTTTGAACTACAACAGAAATCAAACAGATGAGACTTTTTCTCTTTTTCTTCTCTCAGAAAAATACTTTGGATTTTTGAGCCAAAGTCCAAACTAAGATGGAGCTTTTCTGAAATAAATAATTATGAATATGTTCTTATTCTGAAAAGAAAACTTGGCTGTTTACAGATGAAAATATCATCCAGAAGTCATCAGGAGTTCTAGATCATCACAGTGAAATATTCTGGCACAACCAGCAGCACAGAAGATACTCTCTAGAGAAGATGCAAATACATTTATATTCACAAGATTCAGGCAAAATCTGTTGAAGACAACTCGTAAAGAATCCATAAAGAACGTGAAGATCCAGTACGAGAGTGAGGTCTGGTGAAACTCTGGACAGACATCACAAGTCAGTGCTACTGCAGCTGGTCAGCTACTTTGCCTGTAACACATTTCCCTTTTCCAAGAAGGGAAAAAACTGATTATAGGAACAAGAAGCCCTAAGATATCTGCAGTTCTGAGATATCCTCCGTTCCATCACATTTCTTCTCCTCACCACTTCATTTAGAACCAGAACTTTAACAGAGGCTTCTTGCTGCAGCGCAGCAGCGGCAGCTTTGCACCAGGACGAGGAGCACACCGGTGAGCTCAGGTCATGGCACGGCCTGGGGAGGGTGGGTGCACCATCACCATCACCATCACCCTGCCACTGCAGCGAGCTCCTCGGGGTCTCTGCAGCACCCAGACTGCACAAGAGACCCAACTGCATTCGAAGGCAGCTCCAAAAGCCTCAGAGCTGCACTGCAGCCCTCACTCGGAGTTCTGCTGAGGTTCCCCCAGCGCTGTCCCTGCTGTGGGTGACAGCCAGCTCCCGAAGAGCTGCCCTGGCACAGCTGCTCCTGGGGCGGCACTGCCAAGGTGCCGCTCCGAACAGCACATTCCCCCTCAGCCGAGGTACCAGCACTGCTGCCATCTGAGCTGTCAAACCCACGGGGAGGATTCTCACACTGATGAGCACTGTTATAAAAGCAGAACAAATCACTGCTGTTTTCCTCAATGACAGGGATAATCAGCTCCATACAGTTCCATCTGCAAAAATCAGCTTTTACATGGTAATTCAGTACCTGATCATATCCACTAAGAGTAAATTATCATATCAGTTAAAAAAGAAGTGACTTACGAATTGTACTAGAGAAGGTAAAAGAGCACTGTACTGTGAACACAACCACCCTTAAAATGTATGAAGTTGAGTTTAAAACTTAGCTATCTAGCAAAACAGTTATATCTACCCTTTACTAAAGCCTTATTAAGAAAGGCAACAATTATTACATCCCTTGCTTTTGTAAGTTTTGCTCCACTTATCATAACTGAATTCTTTAACCCATTAAATTTTAAGCTCTCATGGTAGCTAAGGATCTCACTCCCTGACGAGACCCTGTTTGACCTACAACTGCTTATGCAGTCTGCACAAACTCTACCCAGGGCAGCAGCAAGCAGCTGCCTCCTATCTGATGTTAGAAACGAAGTTCAAGACTTGTTTGATGCCAGTGTTGAAATCCAGTGCTGATGTTCAGCACTGTAACAATGTACTGTGCTTCTAAGGACAGTGACAAGAGTTTGGATTATACATGTAAGTTAAAAACCGAACTCCACAACAGGTAATCTTAGAGTTATTAAAAATTGCATTAAAAAGATAAACTAGCGTGAGGGCTTTGTGCTGGTTTATGGTTTTATATGAGAATTACAGTGCTATTTTAAGGCACCTGCACGTTTTATTTCCAATATAAAGATAAATTTCTAGGTTATAAGAACTCCCATCCTGCCATTACTTTGATACAATGTAATAGAGTACAAAATACCTTTGGGGTCAGCATTTGGAAACAGCCTGTTCCATGGTACCTTATTTTTGTGTGGTAGGGAAAGCAAGTAGTTTCTGGCCTTTAAATTTATTATACAATTCAAATCTTCTTGGGAAGGGGATCCAAGTATACCTAAAAAAAAGAACACAAACAATAATGCATTCTACAAAAAGCACATTAATACAGTTGCATCATATCTGCTAAAACTTGATATTAAAACTGCTGGGAAGGAGATTTCAGACCAAATGTTTTAAGGATACAGAACACCTGAGGAGTTTTTAGAAACTTTTACTAAAAACCATTTTTTAAATAAATAAATGGATCTGAGTTTTCTAATGAACTGTAATCTCTTTAAAAGATCCCAGTAAGTGGTGTATCTATAGAAATTTAAAAAAATTTTACCTGGACCTAATAATAAATGAGCTTTTAAAATATTTTTTTAATTTTGTGTTGAAAATATATCTGCTGATGTAGTAAATAAATTGGTAAGTATTCTCTAGTTGCCCTCAAAACAATGATTACCTGTAGCAATTGCTGCGAAAATAACTAGAGGGAACAGTGGACACACCTGCAGATCCACACCTTACACAGTGACCCACTGGAGAAAGAGCAGCCCAGCTGGCAGAAATGATGGAGAGAGACAGGTGGATGTGGAAATGCTGCTTTTCCATAAAGCTTACCAAGGATATGGTTAAGTTGGTCAAGGTAGTGTTTTCCTGGGAAGATAGGTCTGTTGGAGAGCATCTCTGCCAGAATGCAGCCCACTGACCAGATGTCAATAGACTTGGTGTAACCCTGCAAGTGAAGCAGAAACACATTTTTGTCAAATTTTTGCAGAATAACAGCAACATGTTACTTTAGTGAACTGTGAAAGTGCACACAAGTCATCTTTTTCTTTTTTAGATGAGTCATGCTTGCTCATGCTGTTTGGTTTTTCTGTACAAATGAAATAATTAAGAACCATATATCAAAACACTTCTTTGAAGGGGTAGCAAGAACTGAAGTCTCCAAGATACGGTTTTCCAACAGGATTCCTTAAGTTTAGCTAAATCTGTTACCAACTGCAAATTGTTGAGATTCCCTAATTTTATAACAAATGTAAACCAAAAAATTTTGGAAACCAGGTATTCTGCATTGCACAGCCCCTGACAGAGTGCTGAACACGAGTGAAAGCAGCCGTCCTTCCTGAGGGGATGTAAGCAGCACTCCAGGAAGAGGGGGAAATGGCCAAACCAGAGCTGCTGGTTGGCTGCTCTGTACAACACCACAGGCAGAGGAGCTGCAGATGCTGGGAGGAGGCCACACCAGTCACTGGGACATAATGGGAATGGGACAAACCAGGGGATATCCACGTGTATGGATAACCTGTGCCACCCCCAGGAAAAGGCACAGCAGTGACACCTGGCAGTGACAGAGCCCCACCGTGCCTGGCCTGCTGCCACTGCCCCTCCCTTGGGAAGGCTCTGTCCTCACTGACCCCACAGCCACTGGGCACCAGCTCCTCAGGACGTTGTCCCTTCACCAGAATTATAAAAGGAATCACGCATTAAGCCAGGAACTTTTAAGCTGACCACCTCTTACAAACACAAAGTATTTTCTTTGTGAAAGCCTCTGATAAGTAGATGTGGATAGCCAGAACTGCAGTTAAGCTGCCCTATGCTGTGGCCTCACTGAGGGTTTAAAATACAAGATGTGAGTTTAAAATACAAGAAGCTGGGGGAAAAACCCCTCAATTGGTCAGACGTCTATTTTCTAAAAGTGCTTTGGACATGCTACTGCCACAACAAAACAGACCCACCAACTGGAAAAGCTGTAAATCCTGCAGGAATAAGAGCCATCCCAGAATATAAAATACAGCCCCAGGTGTCACCCAGGCGTTTTGCTAACAAGTGTCTGGCTGGGAGTGAACAGAGGGGTTCTGAAGGACACCCACCACCCATACAGGGACTGGATGCACCTTGAAACGGCCACAGAACACAACAATAATTCCAAATACATAAAAACCAAAGGAATGATTTCATGAAGACTATGGGAAGGCAATTAAGACTGACACATAAGAAGGATCACATGCCTTCATTCAGAATCAGATTCACCCTCATTATACATTCTAAACCTAAATTAAGATGTCAAGATAACATTAAGGCAACATTTGCAGCCTTGATGGAGGCATCAGTGGAATGCTCATTCCTAGCACTCCTGTCCTGCACAGCAGGTGATGGAAGCAGTCTCATGACTGGCAAGGAACTGGAGGTGTGGGAAGTCGAGCATGTGATTACTCAGTTCTAGTACCCAATAACTGATTCTGGAATCACAATTTATTACAAGCCAGTAGCTCTACTGGAAACCCACGACCACTTCTCCCCAAGGCTACGCGTACGTTCTGGTCCTAAAAACACAGAAGGGGGAAGCATAGCTGGAACTCACAAGGGAATAAGCAGCAACAGCAGCACACCACTCACTGTGGCCCTTACCTTAGAATTCAGCATGATTTCAGGAGCCCTGTACCAACGTGTGGCCACGTACTCTGTCAGGAATCCTGTGTGATCATGATCGGGGTCTGCAACGCGAGCCAATCCAAAGTCACAAATCTGGTTTTAGAGAAGTAAATAGAAAAAAAAGGCACATTAGACACACATTTCCAGTATTATAACATTACTAATTCACCATTCCCCTATCAATGATGTAACACCTACAAACAGAGTGATGGCAACCTATGTTTTTAGAAATAAATTATTGCACAAAGGTGAAGAAAAATGTTTTGGATCAATTATAAAGAATATCCAATTGCCATTCAGTGGCCAGGAAGAATAAACAGTTCACAATTTATGTTCCACTATGGGCCTGCTTACAGCACCTTTGCCAAACAGGTAGTAAGACATACTGTTCCAACCTCTTAGAAATTCACCAGAAAACAAAAACAATTAAGATTTCCAGAAAACATAATTAGCAACCAACACATTTGTAACCAAGTTCAACCCCCTATTTTACAAAAGCCATCATCATAACTGCATCTTTGCATGAGAAACAACCTATCCAATCATGAGATAACGGTAGACTGGAGAGATTATAGGCTGTTGAAGGAAGCATGAGCCTAAAAGACAAAAAAAAAATCCCCCAAAAACTAAACATGAGCAAGAAAATATTTCTCAACCCTTTATCAGGAAAATAGTTTTATCTAACTGTGAAAAGAAAAACAAACACTGATTTAGAATAGCATATGCAGCAAAAACACAAAGGTGGTTTTAGTTATGCTCTGGTAAGGAGGCTCCATGGCTCTCAGAGCTATTTAGTGTCTAGAGAGAAATTAAGAAAATTGAAAATGTGAGGACAGACTGCTGTAGAGCAGAGCAGCTGCTCCTTTCTTACCATCCTGAAGGTCAATGGCAAGATTGTTGAATGGCACATTAGACATGTTCACAAGCTTCTGCTGCACCCCAAAAAATACCAGGTTATGATTGCCACACAAAGTGTATTTCCACAAAAGAATATATACTCTCAGGAAAACCAGGCATCAAATGTAGGAGTGGCAAACAGTGGGAGGTTCCTCTGCTTCGTTTGTTTTATAATATTTACTCCTAGATAGTTAATTGTGTACAGTGATTATACTGAAAATGTGAAGCGAAAATAGGCTGTAGTCAATAAAGCCAGTAATGGAAAATCCTACCAAAACCACAGAAACCTCACTGTGCCCTGGCAGATACTTCTTGATTTTCCTGTAGGGACAGCCTGTCAGTGAAGTAACTGATAGATCAGCTAAGGAAGAAATACTTCAGCTGACTAAAAGCTACATCTGAAAGACAAGATTCAGCAGCTGACTGTTACACAGAGGGTCTGAAGAAAAGGCAATGATGAATGTCATAAGCCAAGCTGCATGCCATTACTTTAGCTACATATTAAAAAAATAAACCCAGCTCCCTGAATCCTTAGAAAACAACCCCCAAAAAGAACCTTTTTAAGCACGGCGAGGTTCTCCCAGGCTACAGGAACAGAGCAGCTGCCTTCTGTGCAATTAGCAGCTCACATAAAGAGACTCAGTACAAATAATCAGAAGAGCCTCCTCTAAAGACAGAAGTGAAGAAACTGTAGAGGACAGCTTAGAGACTTTAGAAAATAATTATGCAGCAGGCAAAATTGCTGTAATCTCTTCCTCCTAACCTCAGAAAAAGCCAGATAAGATTACAGGCAAGGAGACTTGTGCAGAATTTTAGTGCTACAGAAAAGCAAAGTGCTAGGGTTTGTTACTATTAAAACAAAAGAAGAAAGACAGTCTCTGGTCCACAGTGAAAAGCAAGAACTGAATTACAGAAGATGTCTCTGAATCTCTCAACTCAAGTAGAAAAATGCACATGGGATGGAAAGGAAGAATAATGACAAAGAGAGCTCATTAAAATGACAAAAAGCCCCTGCTGACTGGAGCAGAAACAGGTTAAGCAGAAAAGCAGAAACACCATTAGTGAGAAAGACTTCAAGGCTGAAGCTGCAAGGAAGAGGTTTTGGCTGCAGAGCTGACAGGAGTGATAGCACAGAGTGGAAGGGACGCTGGAGATCCGGGGCTCTGCCTGCAGCCCCGGGTGAGGATGGCACAGCTCTGGCTGTAGCTGGGGAGGGCAGACACTTCTGCCCCTGTGCCAACAGGACACACTGAGAGCAGCTCCCTGCTGGGGGCAACATGGGGCCACTGTGCCCCTACAAACGGTGATGTGTAGCAGCCAAAGCACCAGGAGTTGGGTTTTAGGCTTCTCCACACGAACAAAAAATCTGAGAGCAATATAATAACAGGCAAATTTTCTTGGCATTTTGACTAAGTCATAGCAGAGAATAAAAAACTGCATAATGAAAGACCCAGGTATGTCAGTCAGTGCTTCATGCCTTGGAGAGACAGAACAGATGCTACCGAGACAGAAGAAATTACTTCCCAGCTAAATAAATAAATAAATAAATAAAATCAGCATCCCATTCATATATTTAGCTTCCACTTCTTGAAAACAATGAATGTTCTTGCAATCAGTATCCGGGATGGTTGGGTTTTTTTAAATAGAGATGGCTTAAAATTGGATGAAGCTATCAAGCAGATGGGCAAATTTAGGAGGATCATGTACATACGATCATTTACTAAGCAAATGAATGACACCCAACAGTACTACTAATATAATGAAATACCTGCAGTGGTATTGCTGAGTAGCCTGTGCCTCTGTGTATTTGTATAAAAGGAAACAGAGAGGCTGCCATTAAGTTTAATTGTTACTGATAAGATGGTGGTTGAAACAGCTGCATCTCTACAGTAACTGGCAAAATCCTGAAACAGACACTAACTTGCAGTTTTCCTTAAAAAAATCCCTCCCTCAGCACCTTCTTCTCATGCCTGTTGCAGTAGGTAACAAATCTTGGTTGTTTTGATAATTGTGAGACTTCATTATGTAGACAGAAAAGCACAACTTACAGTATCACTGTTGTGTGTTCACGTTTTACCTAAGGCAAAGAAGGAGATTCTGAGCTGGAGTAACTTGGAACACTAAAGACACTCCAACACACTATTTGAGAACCTGTTTAAAATAACTTGGGCTTCATTTTCTGGAACATTAATGCCATTGGCCTAGGAAAATTCTTTGGTTATGAGAGTTTTTATGCAACTTACTTCATTTACAGAACTACAAACAGGTCAAATTGCTGGATGCAGAAAATCATGAAATCAAGTGAAAACATTTCTAAAAAAGTTAGATACTATTTAGAGTACATTCCAGTCTGCCAGTGGTATGTCAGTGTACATTAATCTCATCCACGGGAAAGGTGCCAGGCTGCAAAGGAGAACACCAGTATCTTTATTACACAGGACTCTCACTAGAGAGAGATTCCAAGATAGTAGTTTTCACGGAATCTTGAGTCTAATCTTCCACTGCAAATACATAACAAGAGACTGTACTTAAGTCAAATGAAGTACTTCCAGCAATTTTCATTCACTGTGTGATAAGTCACATTTAACATCACATATATTTAGGTCTTTAGCTTCATCTAAGGAAACAGAAACACCTTTAGGTTCTGAACTCCTTCCTGGAGACTTTCAGCTGCTCCCCACAAGCCATAAGGTTCACAAACACATTGTGTCAACAGAGGCTCTTACATTTTTTTCCCCGGAAATGAAAGCATTAATGCAGAGGTCAAGATCATGTTTAAGGGAGAAGAAAGAAAGAGCTCACTACAACCTGTAGAACTGTGAGCTCCAGAAGAGAGCAAGAGCTCTCTCTCACAATGTCATTAAGGAAAGAAGGTAACACAACCACCATGCAAGATGGACAAACTTTCTACTGACCTTCTTCCAAAAATAGGATTTCAGTATGATTTTAAGTTGGTTTCCACTGTATGCTGTGTTTGAGTTTATGTACCATTTCCTTCATGAATGGGTTAATGCCTTTGAAGGGCTCTGATGTAACTACAGCTGCTGAAATCTCACAGCAGGAGTCAGAGGTGACCAGCCCAGCAGTGCATTAGGAAGAGCTGACAAGATGCAGTGGGAATGTAAAGCAAACTGATCATGTAGCCAGTATTTAGAATGGACCAGCATACGAACAGCAAGGAATTGTGTGACATGCTTGGAATTGTGACAAACCTGTACAGCCCACAACTGGTTCACACTTTGAAGAGGGTATTTTTGTTTTGTGGTTTGTTTATTGAGAAAGTTAGAGCTACACTAAAAAGCAAAGGGTAACTAGGAGCAAGACAGTATTCAGCAAACACAGTTGTACCACCTCAGACCACGCACTGTAAACTCTGCAATCTCACTCCAGCAGTGGCCAGCAGCAAACACATGATGTACGGTGTAAAAGGGAACAGGCCAATGCCCCTCTCATTTTCCATGGATCTGCCACTGCGGGACTCTAAACCACAGGGAGCACTCGATAGGCTTTTTTTCTGCTAACTTACTTGGTGTTTTTTTAAAAACTGCAATATCTACAGTGCTCTGTGATACCAAATTCCACAGCTTAACAACGCTGAAAGTAAACTTCACCTGCTCCTTTCTTCCCCCCAGCCTTTTCCATAGGTAAGGACAGCGAGCACAACTGCTCCCCATGCCACCAACAATGTTATCAATGTTATCATACTCTATTGGATTCCCGTGTTCCTCATGCAGTATCTTCCAGCAGAGGAGATCCAGGCTGAACAGCTCTTCGTGATATGGAGAGCAGTACTTTGAAATCCTGCTCTCCTCATATCACAGGGAGAAGTGTGATAACTGTGATCACACTGAAGACTCAAAACCAACTGAAAGGTACAGAATGGCATGTTTTCTGTTTTATTCTCTATTTCTGTTCTTATTCTTCACACTTGGTTTGCTTTACTGAATGCCACTAAGCATTGAGCTGACATTTTCCAAGAATCATAACAGCTCTAAGCTCATCCTTCTGTAGTATTAACGAGTACAGAGCCCATCACTGGAAATGCAAATTAGGAACATTCTCTCCCTAAGCAATTGTCATGCATTTAATCAGCACTGAATCTCACATGCCACCTTAGCTGCCCACTAATACAAAGTCCTTTTCCAACAACAAAACATTAACACTGTAAACAGAGAAAACAAATCTTGAAACATACACAGATCTGAGTTTACTTTTGAGGTAAACATGATCCTGCTTCAGACCAGTATTTTCACCCAGCTTTCAAAGAGGCTGTTTCTAAGACAGCCTCCAGATGGAAACAGTGATGCACTCATTACAGCAGCCTAACAGATTCTTAGTCACTCAAATCTTGATAATGATTTTATCAAACCAAATAATGTTTTGGCAATCTTTCCAGGACAAAAGTCACGTTAACCCCCAGTAAAAACCCCACATTCATGGTTATAGCAGTTCGTTTATGAAGACCATGGCAGGAAAATTTGTAAGAAATTTCAACTCACCTTGAGATCACACGTGGTGTTAAGCAGCAGATTTGAAGGTTTGAGGTCACGGTGAAGCACATTGGCTGAATGGATATATTTTAACCCTCTCAGAATCTGGTAAAGGAAATAACAAATGTGGTCGTTGCTGAGGTGTTGAGTCTTTAAGAGCTTGTAAAGATCTGTCTCCATAAGATCTTGCACAATGTATCTGTGAGGCATTAGATGTAAGGCAGCAAAAAAACTTGGTGTCATGTCAGATATCAACATACAGTACCCAAGGAAACTTCTAGAATATTTTTTCTCTCTTATTTGCCTGTTTGATGACAATTATGAAACTGTGTTGTTGATTCTTGCTTTAGAAGTTTGGAATCCAATCAATCCTGTTACACGATGCAGCCCTTTATAGAATTAAGAGGCACCAGCATGTGATCCTCTCAAATTAATCATCATAAAGCTCTATTTCTTCATAGCAGAGCTTGACTTTTATTGGAATCTTAATTTCATCTCATTCCTATCCTGCTTGCCAAGAAACAAAGGGTGGTTTTTTGGTTAATGAGTAATAAGCTTCCAAGATACTTGCTTGCAGTTGCATAAAAGCACGAAGGTAGAAGATTTCATCATTTCTGATCAATTTTCTCTACCATCTCCCCACTTAAAAAATTCAGCTGATCTCCTCTACTATATATATATATTTATTATGCTACACAACAGTCCTTCTCTTACCAAAATTAAATCCCAATGCACTCAGTCAGATGATTTTTTTAATAAGATTGCAATGAAAATTAAAAGAAGGGATTTTTTTTCTGCTTTGACAGGAATAAGTTAAGTAAAATTTTCTTCCCCCTTAATTCAAGAAAATTTTGGACAATTATAGCAGAGTCTGGCCATTTTACTTTCTCCTCAACGCAACCAGTTCTAACAGCAGCTCTACTAAGAGCAAACAGTTTTAGAATTATGTGACTAAACTAAATCTTCTCTACAATGTTGAGTTCTTTGCCTTGGAAGATAGAAATTAACATCTTTCTCTTTTCCTGGAAAAGAAGGAATAAAACTAGTGTTCATCTACATCAAGTCTATAAACTGATCAAGTACTATTAACTTCCCTTTTGATTTACAATAATAGAAGTCAACTTTTATTAAAATTTAGGAAGGAAGAGGATGAAGCGGAAGAAACAATCAGAAGAGGGGAGGCAACCATTACTAATGATGCCAAATAACACTTTGAAAGGATACACATCTTTCATCTGTTCAATAGTTGGAGCTCTGATAATGTCATTTATTCCAATAATATTCTCATGCCTGAAGCGCAGTAGGATCTTGATCTCTCTCAGAGTTCTCTGGCAGTACGTCTGATGCTCAAAAGGACTGATTTTCTTTATAGCAACTCGAACTTTGTTGACGTTATCATAAGCAGAACTAGAAGAGAATCAGTAACATCGGTTACAAGGAACATTAAATTCATTCAATTCAGAAAGAACGTGAATTCAATTGAATATAGGGTGGTGCATTTTGTTTACATTTACTTTTATCAAATGGGGAGAGGTGACAGTGACACGTTTTTTCATTTGGTGAACTAACAAAACATTGTTGTTCTTTCACCAGCCTATTTGTGTGTCTACAACCATCGGCTTTCCCAGCTGACTTGGAGTCTCTGATTCGTGGGTACTGTAAAAATGAAAAGGTCTCTGTCCTCTTTATCAGCCTGTGCAACAACCAAGTCTGAGGTTTTTTCTATACGCTGCAATCATCAGAAGTTTGAGAAAGTTCACCTTGAGTTAACCCATTCATGTTGGGGTGCATAAAAACCTTCAGAAATCATCTTTTAAGCAGCAGTATTCCACATCCTGTGTGCAGCTCCCACAGGCAATGGCAGTTGTCACAATCTTTCACACTTCCATCAATCTACACTGTCAGCACCTCCATAACAGATATGGAAGAACAAAAGGGATGCAGAATTTGTGACAACATCTTTCCAAGTTCAATTCCAAAGACAACAAGAGTTCGAGGAAAGAAAGCTGTATCCAGGTACAAACATGGAGTGGAAGCAGGCAGCAGCACAAGGAGGATCACAGTCACTGTGACCCACGGTAAGGAACTCACTGCCTCCTACATTTACAAGACTCTTTCCAGGAGCTCAAAACTCCATTCCCAGCTATACCAATAAATAGGCTCAATAAATAGTATTTCTGTTCAACATGCCTACGCATTCATGAAGAATATCACAGCCTGAGTCTAATTTAAAGTCTCAGTAAAACATACCTAATTTTCTAAAATCTGGACTATGAATCCTTACAAGTTTTAGTATGCTTTCTATGGTCTTGTTTATATGAATGACAAAGCATCTCATTATCATAACTTCTACTGTACTAGAAGTATATGGTAATTTAATTAATTAGAATTTAGATGTGTGTATATGATTCTTGTCCCTACTCAAGCTCACTACTGCATTATTAGGACATTAAAAAATAATCAAGCCTACATTCCATACATTTCTGTTAGCCTCAACTATTTCATATAAAAATATAATCATACCAGCCAAGGAGGCTTTACATCCCACCAATTTTCTATAATTAAGTCCCAGAGCTTTCTTTGATACTCTTTTAATTGGCCTTACTCTGCTGAGATGTCCAGGTACCTGGTGAACAGGTAAAGCAGAATAAAATACAAAAAAACAATTAGAAAAGTGGACCTCAGAGGAATTCAAATGCCTGGCCACATCAAGGCTCTTCTACAACTAAGGAGAGACATGGTGCAACAAGGTGTTTTTGAGATGGTACTGTCACCACTGGATGCAAAACTGTTTCAAATTTCTCACTTTCATTATTAAAATGGACATATAATTCAGTCAGTTGGGGTCATCAGTAAGATCTTCATCCAGCACATGCATATGTAACAACATCCTTTTTGCACGGTTTTCCCACACAATTCCTGCATTCCCACAACCTGCCTGCATCCCCAACCCTGGCCTGTCCCCACAGATAGCACCATTTATTTGCCTCTAGAAACACTGAACTCAAATGCTCCACGGGGAGCTTTGAAATGCCACATGCTGAGCAAGTATTCATTACAACTGTTGCTACTGCATATGTATAGATAACACATTAGCAGTTCCTCAGTCCCAAAATAGATAATAACCGAGTGCCATAACTGGAACTTGGCATCGCCTCCAAGAGCACTCGGGCTCCAGTAATTTTCTTAGCTCGTCACCTGCGGTGTTTACAATAGACCAGTGAGGTCGGTCACAAGCAGAAAACAAAACCAGAAATAACTCTGAAGCACGAACAACCCGAATTTGGGAAAGAAATGAAAGAATCCTATGGGCCATTTCAGCATTATAAACAAACCTCCTGCCTCCTTTGTACTGACCTGAGCATTTCTTCTGCCACAACGCAGAATCTTACTTCCTTTCAAAGGACTGGACAGCAGCAGCTATGCAGAGCACAAAAAGGCAAAATGCCAATATTTACCAGCTGATGCTGCTTAAGTAAAAGCTCCCAGTCTCTTACAATATTTTATAAATCAGTTATTGCTTCTCAAGGAAAGGCTGCTTATTGATGGAAAATATCTTTCCTTGTACAGATTAAATGAACACAAATTCATCAAATAAATATACCAAGATTTCCTCTCTTGTAGCTGTTTCACCTCCAGTCCTTGAAGCATTTTCTTAGCAAAAGGTTTATGCTGTTATTTAGAAAAGGATGGCTAATTTTGCTTTCTGATGGTTCAACAACAATACACGATTCACTGAGGAAAAAAGCAGCATATTTGCAGTAAAGATGCAATCAATTTCCTCTCCAGGGTACCCTCCCCATACAGTCATCTTTCTGTCTGTATCAGATCTCCCCACACTAACACAGCCAAGCTTCCATTGCCTCAGCTGAGGGGAGCAAAACTGAAATACTGTCTAGTTGAAACATTAAAAGAGACACTGGATTTATTTCTGATGTCACACTTTTTGAAAGATGAGCCTTTCTGTAACTTGATCAACATATGAGGGATTATCTCAATTTCTATGAGCAAGAAGCTAATCATACAAGCAGTCAGGTACACTTGCTGGTGCATAATATTTTAAATGTCATGCATAATACAGGTACATTGAGAATCTGTATTATCTAGTTAACACCATCTCACACTCTCAGCCCTTAAAGCACATATTGCTTTAAGTAAACCCTGTGACGCTTTAAAAACGCTTTCTCGATTTGACCCGTGCTACAGAGAAGTGTAAAAGCCACACATTAGACTGAACCGACCAGACTCCTGTTTGGCCTATGAACCCATTTTGAAATAAATGATTGACTAAGCGGGAAACACCATAAACTCACAAAACTGGGTCCTTTGTAAGGCAGACTGAACTGTTTCCCAAGCTTTCCCTCCATGCAACTGTTCCTTGCCCACCAGCAGCAGCAGATACACGCACTCCTCCCCAGAGCTCTGCTGAAGAGATTCGCTGCTCACAGCAGTGTTTGCTCACAGCAGTGTTTGCGAGCAAAACCGCCGTGAAGGTGCAAACGCGGGCCCTGCTGCATCCCCCTGCAGCGCAGCACCGGCTCACCTCCGCGGGCTCATCTCGCGGGTTCCAGCCGCAGCCGCAATTACACAGCTCATTTTGCACTCCTGATCACCCGTGCTCCCCCTGCAGCCCGACCAGGATCAGCTCCACAGCACATCCCATCCGCCTCTCAGCCCATCCTAAATTTAGATTATTTGCATTCTGGCAGGGCTGTCCCAGTGCACAGTGTAACCTATTTGTCTGGGCTGTCAGCTTCTAAACCTCACAACTGGTTATATTTGCAATGAAGAAGTTAACTGGGACATCTTCTGAAGTCAGGAACTTTCTACTACCTAGACTTTTTTCCAGAGAAGATAAAAATCTGTGAAGTGGGAATAACAGTTCCCATATTAACAACTGTTAGAGTGCCAGTTTATAGCTTTTGGTTTCTAATCGTTAAGCACATGTACTGATCATCACCCACAGAACTGTCCCGTTATGATGAATCTAGTCACCAACACTTTAAATATTCAGAAGGAAGGATTTATTTTCACCCCAATTATGTGCAGCATCACGAACTGAAGCAACCATTCAGCTGTGAGTGGTATTTATCTGTAATGTGATAAATTTAAACATAGATTTTGCAACTGCCCAACTGCTGTAGCCACAACATTATCCCTATTTCAAGCTGTGGTTACTAACCTGTGACAACTTGCAATAGCACCGTTATTTAGATACTTTTGTAACATCGTGTGAAAATCAATACAAGCCCCAGCAGTAGTTTATCATCCCTGATTTTAAGTATCTTGTAAAATACATAACAAAGTTGCGACTAAGTAAAACATCAGGCACAGCTGTACAAAATAAACGAATGAGCATTTATAACCCAAGAAGTTGCACCACGTAACTTTTAAAGGCAGGTTTTATCCTTCTACTCTCTGGTACCAGCTTCCTTTTTAAGCAGAAGCCCAGGGCGGGGCTGCTTCCAAGAGCAGTGACCAGAAAGGCACCGCAGCCCGGAGCTCCAAGCCCGCAGCGCTGCCGGCTCAGAGTGTGGCGGCGGTGTGTGCCCCTCTCCCGTGTGTCCCTCTCCCGTGCGCCCCCCTCCCGTGTGCGCCCCTCCCGCGTGCCCCTCTCCCGTGTGCCCCTCTCCCGTGTGTCCCCCTCCCGTGCGCCCCTCTCCCGCGTGTCCCTCTCCCGCGTGTCCCACTCCCGTGTGTCCCTCTCCCGTGTGCCCCACTCCCGTGTGTCCCACTCCCGTGTGCCCCTCTCCCGTGTGCCCCTCTCCCGTGTGTCCCCCTCCCGTGTGCGCCTCTCTCGGCAAGGGAAGCTTTCACCAGACACGTGTGGCCGAGTGCCAAAGCTGTGCCAAAGCTCAGCCCTCCTGCCCGCAATGCCTGCTGCATGCTCTTCCAGCCATTCCCATCCCTCGCATGTTTCGTTTGGGGCAGAACTGGAACAAGCGAGAGCACGCTGCAGCTGCCGGCAGGAAAGGAGCCAGCTCCTGGCAGTCCCTGCATCCCACAGAGGGCTGGTCCTTCACACCGAAAAACAACTGCCTGCGCCTCTGCCACGCTGCCTGCAGGCTTCCCCACCATGGGATGCTCTTCCAACACTTCGAGGATTATTCACCTCGTGGCTGTTTTACAGGCTGCTCTCAGCACATACACACAAAATACACAATGCTACTGGCAAACATCCTAATTACAACTCTAAATAAAAGACTGATTTGAAGTTTAAAAGGGATTTTTTTATCAGTAGTTTTGTGTTGCTGTGGAAACAGGATTCCAAGGGCACATCCAGAGATAAGAATCTTTCTAAGACATTGGATAATTCTGCTTACACTCAGAATAGGAAAGGCAAAAATAATTCCCAGCAAGCAAGCTGATCTATGGAGATCTTTCATCTTTTCATTCAGTCCACATTTAGCTCAATCACGGACATTTCCACAACACGCTGACATTTATCAAGTTACAATGCAAATAGCTTAAACTTATTTTTAAGACTCCTGTAAATAAAATAATGCAATATTATGACACAGTAACAACGACCCTAACAGACTGTTTGCTACAACTTTTGGGGGTGGGGGAAGGTGGTTGCAGAAGTGCATATTTGCAGAGGGTTTTGGGTTTGTTGTTTGGGGCTTTTTTTAATAATCAGATGTAAACCTTTTCAGATTCCTCACAACAATTAGTTTCTTCTTCTACATGATTAAAAGAGAGCAGCTACAGGGTATGATTTTTTTTTAATAAAGAGAAAAGACTGAAAAAAGGATAAAAATAGTCAAAGACTATTTGAGGACACTGAGTAATGTGTCATTTTTACACTGCTGAATGTATTTTTTGTAGCCAACTGTAAACACCTACGTTTACTAGAAATATTTGTTACTTTCCTCCATTTATTCATAATATTTTGGAGACAAGTGTATTATCCATTAGACTTTTTTATTAGCACTAATTTACAAAATCAGCACCTGGTTTTAGAAGGAACAAGTGCCTACTCATGTTGGGATACATTCGCCGCGTTTCAAGAAACCTCAGCTTATGAAAAGACAACCCGTGTCACACTCAGTTTCGTTCTGATTTTTCAGCTTTCTCTAGAAGAGGTTCTCAATAACAAAGCATTTCTCAGGTTTGTCAGCTGAGAATTCAGGAAATAAACTATAGAAACAGGGGCATCTTAATACATTTCTGCTTTTCTCCATTAAAGATTTAGTTTTACAGACTAACTCCTACTGTGTAGGAAAGTCAGCAATCCATGAAAATGGAGTTACCTTACTATGAGATTCTTTAAAAAACAACAAACAAATAAAAAACCAACAAGGGAGAAAAGAAATATAATTTCTGAATCAGTGCCCTTTATATTATCACAAGCCCACAGCAAGGTGCCCGTGTAACCCCTGCAGAGTCCACTGTGCTTTTAGTCAACCTCTGAGGCTTACTGGGTCAAACTGGAACAGCACTGCCTTCACCTCCACCACCTACTGCTCCAGTCACCTTCCTCTTAACAATCCAAATCAATCCTGATAGTAAAGCTTCCTGCTACAATTACGCCAACTCCTTCCCCCCATGACAAAGGTGAATAATTACTCTGAAGTGATTTTACTCAGATCTGATCTACTACAGGTTATTGCCCTTCACACCACAAATTCTTAAGGCACTTTCATAACCTCCTAAAGGAGATTTGCTTTCATTTCATTGTATCTGCTCAAATAATTATTATTGATACTGGTGAGACACTGGCACAGGCTTCCCAGAGAAGCTGTGGATGCCCCACCCCTGGAATTGCTCCAGAGCAGGCTGGAAAGGGCTTGGAACAACCTCGTCTAGTAGAAGGTACCCCTGCAGGGGGTTGGCCCTACTTGACCCTGAAGGTCCCTTCCAACTCAAACCATTCCAAGCTCTAATAGGTTACAAAGGCACAATTTTATTTTCCAGAATTTGAAAAGTAGAATTTGATGGATCCTTGCAAAAAATTCAATTTTAAGCTATTTACTATGCACATAATAATTACTTAATAGTATAATTCCTTAGATCACTCCTAGTATTTTGAAAACAAATAGCTAGTCATGCAAAATGGAGTCTGTTAAATTAATTACTTTTGCCAGAAGCTCAGTCAATTCATAATCCTGGGTGTGGCAGACCAGATGATGTGTGTTTTGTTAGTACCTACTAAACAGAACTGTGAACAGAAGCAATTCTAGAACTACACCTTAATACTGGCATTACAAAAATATTGGCTACTTCACCCAAGGTTCTGTACTGTTTGGCTAAAGATGTTATTTAATTTTATGGTGCTTCGATTATTCTCAGTTGTTTGAAAAAAAATCAATTCTCTCAATCTCTTCTAATATGTATTTTTCCACATACCTTTAGTTGTAGAACACTGTGACTTCAAACCACCATGTATGCCTACTCTGTTTTATGCCACTTCAGTTCAAGTTAGTCTTCAGAAAATAGAAAACTCTTATATCTCACTTTATCTACTTCTTCCCTTCCCACTTCTCTTCCCTATTTTAGAGGTTTACTGGTTCTCCACTGCCACTGTTTCCTTTGATAGCATCAATGCCAAATTTAACCAACTTCACTGCTACGTTTAAAGGCCCTTTGGCTATCTATGAAATAAACCCTTCATTCCAAAGGCACCCATTGCTTTTGATAAAATATTACAATATTAAATATCACTATCTTTCTTCTCTATATCTAAATTCCTGTGCGAATGAATTTTGGGCTAAAATTGCAAGAGCTCAACAGAATGAGACAACCTAAGGTCTCAGTGAATTCAAAGGAGTAGCTGTGGTTCACTCTCCCTTTTGTGCCCTTTCTCACATTGTTGGTTGGAGCAGTGCCTTTTTTTGTGTCAGTTCAGAGAACTGAAGCAGCTCCAAGTTGAAGCAGGAACAGTAAAGAAGGCTTTACCTGCATAGTCCTATTCCCTTCCTGTGTCAGCAACAGCACCCACAGGGCTTTGTGTCCATCATTTCAACTTATCACCTTTCAATTTTATTTTTTAATGAAGTCACTCTTCAGCTAAACCAGCTTTCTAACACAGCAAATGCTCCAGCTGTGCAGGCCCCAGCACAAAAGAGGAGGAAGGAATGACAGAGCAGAGGCGTGGAGGGAAAAGCTGCCCCTGCAGCCCAGCCCAGCCCAAGATCAGCACAGGTCAGCCCTGCAAGGCTCAGCCCCGCAAAGCTCAGCTTGGGTGTCCGGGCCTGCCAGGAGAGCACAGCCTCCACAGAGCCCATGAGGTGCCCACCTCCTCCCCGTGCGCTTAAGGCTCCTCAACAGACAACAAAAAGCCACCAGAAGAGCAAAGGACAGGTCAGTAACATCACCACTGTTACTCCAGAGCCTGGAAAACAACCACCACATCCCCAGGCAGCAAAGCAGGAACCATAAATGTGTGCCAGAAACATTTCCCCTTTCCTACAGAGAAGGGAGAGCAGTACCAGAGAGCTGTGAGTGGTGATGGGATTAACAAATCCTCCAGTGTGCTTTAGCCTTTTGTCTGCTAAGGTTCTAATTTGACTTATATCCCAGATACTCCTCCTAAAATCAGCTTATTTAATTGATTCCACACCATATAAATAGCTTATTTAATTGATTCCACACCACATAAATCTTTAGAAGAGATAATTCACGTAATTCATTCCAACAGAAAATAGAACAAAATCCTTCATGTACACTCAAAAGCAGAGATTTTCCTAAACCTGATGTAGAAACATCAGTGCAAAATGAAAGCTGTCCCAAAGCACTGATGAAAACAAGGTCATTGCTACTGTCCACTCTGCCATGGTTAGTTCAGTATTTCACTTGCAAACCAAAACACAACGAAACAACCAAACCACTAGCACTGAGTGTGCATCTCACCACTATCAGAAGTTATTTCCCCTTGTATCAGATTACAATGCATTTTCTGCATGTTTTTTCCACGTTTCTAACAAGACATGCCAACAGTAAACCCTCAGCACATTCACAGCTTGGTGTTTTGTTCAGAGGAGGTATCAGCGTTAAGACATTGGCTGCAGTAGCTGAAAGGAAGCTATTTTACAATTATGAAACACTAAAAAAAAAATCCAATATAAAAGTCAACCAGAATGTCATTTGGGATATTTTGCAACATCCAAATCCCAATAAAATTGGGCAAATTCCAGACTGAAGCATTTTGGGGAGTATTGATTTGGAGTGCTCAAATGACCTGAAATGTTACTCAGGACACATCAGCAATATTTGGTGGAGCAATCTGCCTTCCTTCTGAGCAAGCAAGAAGTAAGGTACTGCAATGGCAGCTGCTAATTTTAAGAGAAACTGCAAAATGAAGTAATTGCACATTATAAACTGTAAGCCTAATTGCAAGTTGCTGGTACTTAAAACATACCCACAACACAGGCAAATTACTTTCTACCATGTAACAAAAACTCTCATTTGCATCCTAATCACCGCAGAGTATTTCAGTATTTTATGAAAATTCTCTTAAAATACAAAAGAAGAACTTCCAAGAGAAGAGATTTCCTCTTAAGAGAACTTAGGCAGTTGTGATTTTGGGTACTGCAAGCCAGATGGACAGTAAAAACACATGCACAACTCTGCTAAAACTGGACTGTCGTGAAGATTCTGCCCAAATCTAACAGAAAAAAGTATTTCTATTACAGCCTCTCTACAAGACATACATCCACAAAGCAGTATTCAATCCACCACTAAGAGGTCACTGGGCTGGAGGGCCCAGCACACGCCCAGGCAGCGCGCAGCAGCCGAGGCAGCAGGAGGCTCCCGGCTGCAGAAGGGCTGAGGGGACCCGAGGCTGTCCCTGCACTGCCTCTCCTCAGCGGAAACGGGTGGAGACAGGAATGTCTGTGAAACAGAAACCAACTCCTGCACCCCGATGGAGCACAGGAAACCCTGCCAAAGTACCTACCAACAGCTCGTCAAATAACCCCATCTGAATCAGTGACATTTATTATGAACTGGATCTTATCAATCTACCTGCTCAAAGCTGACAACAAAGTGTATTTGGCTTTTTGAGCATCTTGCAAAAAGATGAGTTTGAGAATATCTTCTTCATACACCCAAAGGTTGTACTAAAGCAAAGGAAAACAAGCTCCCTTCTGAAAAGGAGATTCATCCACAAGTAAACCACCGTCTTCAATAACTGTGCTACCAATTAACAGAATGTAGATTTTACACAGATAATCACTTGAAATGAGCTACACTGATGAATTTCACATTATGACACTATTATTTTTATTTACTGTACAACACAATAACATAGAAGCTGTATTTTTGAATACTTTTATAGCTCCATACGCTTCATTTGATCTGGAAATCCAGATCAAGTACAACTGAAATCACTTCATAAAATGTTTCTGGGTTTGCGATTTTTTCCCAGATACTATTTAAAAGGTTCGTAAAATACTTCACTTCAAGTGAAAGAATTCTCCAATTATCAGAACAACATCCAACTTCATCCACGAGCAGTGCCAGCTCCCAGTGATGAAGGCTGACCAAGGACTGGGCTGTGTTATCTGTGCGGCCAGAAGGTCAAGGGAACTGATTCCTGCTGCGAGGGCACATCTGGAATTCTGCATCCAGTTTTCCTCCCTCCCAGCACTGGACCAAATCCAGCAGAAAACCATTAGGATGCACAGGGAGCTGAAGGATGTGACATAAAAGAAAAAAAAGTGAAGAAACTGGGTTTGTATAGGCTAGGAGGGGAAAAAGGGGTGGTGGTGGAAAATATCCAACTGCTCTTTTAAGTTACATGAAGGGGAATCACTGAGAAAGTGATCCAGACTCTTCTCAGAGACAAAGAGTACAAAGGACAAGAGGGGATGGTCCCGAGGTGCTGCAAGGCAAATTCTCATGTTTTCAAGGGGAAAAGTTTCACTGGCCAACTGGTTTTACACTAAAACCAGAAGTTGCCCATAGATGTTGTAGAATCTCCATCCCTGGAGATTTTGGAAATATTGAGTGGGCACGTTGAGCAACTTGGTCTAATTTTGACATCAGCCCCGCTTTGAGTCGGAGTTTGGACTACACGACCTCAGAAAGTCCCTTTCAACCTACACTGTGCTGTGAAATATTCCATAGCAAGATGTCATAAAGTATTTTCATTAAATACCAAATCAGTGAGTTATTTTCATTTCTAGATCACAGCTGAAAACTATGACAAAGCATCAACAGAAAAAGCATTAAAAAAATTACTATGTTGGCGAAGTACTCGTTTTCAACACAAGCTGAGCTCTACACCTACTCAGTTGGTAAAGCAGCAACTCTTCTGTGGGCTGTAGATCCCCACCCCTGAACAAGAAGCCACTGAACTAGCAGAGCCTGGTGTCCTACAAATACACATTTCTAGTCTCAGGAGTACCAATAAATCCATCTGTGAAACTGGGGCATGTCATGTCTCCTCGGGGAGTCTGATTTCTCACATGTGACCTGATACAATCTCTTCTCCAGTGGAGCAGCATACATGATCTCTTCACTCAAGCAAAATACCTATTTTTGCAAAACTTGCAGAATAACTTTCCATCTTTAAGATTTCTACCATCTGTCAGATTTGATGGAAGACAGGCAATAGGTACTAGAATCGTATGTAGGGGTATGGGAGATGGACTGATGCTGTGAACATATAAGCCTTTTATTTCCTTAATAAAGCATGCTTCAAAGAAAACCCATAAGTTATCTCTGTCTGTTTCCATGGGATGGATCATGCTGTGCGACAAAAATCTGTATTTATTTATAAAATGCAAGTGTCCATGAGTTGCACTCTCCAGCTAAGCTAGTATCCCATTGCTATGGGCCGGCAGCAAAAGCTGCTACCTCTCATCTTCCACAAACCTGGGAGACAGCTCTGACATGGAGCGAGTGGCTGCTGCCCTTCTCTGCTGCACAGCTTGTGAGGGGCCACCTGTCCATCACCGGGGAGAGCAGGAAAAGCAGCTCTAATTGCTCCTCTGGGTTCCCACGCCAGGTTAGGCAAGTGCTGGAAGCTTGAGTGACTGAAGGGAAGTGCTTACATCTGCCTTCTCCCCAGAGGGAAGAAGCTGATAACTAGCCACCAATTACACTCCCTAATTCCCTCCTCTGATCCTTGCACTGGGGAGGGTTGGCTAACTTGTATCAGCTCCCTGTTCTCCTTATCACACAGACAGAACATGTTAATTACCGGGTATCGACACCCATACTCAACCCGTGCTCCCTAAAAGCACACGCAAATAGGGACACGGATCCTGCACCGGCTCCATCATCAAAGGGCTCTCCCTCACCCTGGATCAAGGCAAGAGTTAACAGAACAAACGTGACAGGCTCCTTCTGGTCCCTGCCACTGAGCAGCCCACCCCAGTCACCAGGCTGACCCTCACAGAGGATGCAAAAGCTACCTTTTTATGTAACTCAAAAGAAACTATTACACAACCATCAATCCCATTCAAGTTTTCATGTTTTAATATAAATATCTATGCCTTACAGATCGTTCTATTCCTGATTTCTTTCTGGTTTTAGTCTATTAATATGCTTCTCTTCATTTTACATTTTCAATGCTCTAAAAGTAGGGCTGTTCCGTGAGACAGTAGAGAGAAGCGTAACTTCAAAGAATCTACTGCCAAATGTTTGAAATAAAATTTCCAGTATTACTTTATAATTTATCTATTGACTACCTAAACTTCTAATATCACTCTTCCACAGTGTATCTGTAATTCAAAGCTGCCTCTTTGTAACAAGGCAAATTCAGAGCAAGAAATCCAAGATTTGAGCTTGAAGATTATTTTCTTCCAACTGCTTTAATCTGCATTCAACTGCTTATTTATAAGCAATTATTTGCAGCACTGATATTGCTTCACATTCACATAAGCTTGATGACAAAAAAAAGCTTCCAAAAACTAGGATAAAAATGAGAACATCCCTATCACGTTCAATTCATCATTTCTTTCCAAAACGATTATTTGTTTTTTACGGTCAAATTATCATCCTTGCCAAATTACCACTGACCAACTGGATGAAGAACAAGTCATGCCGGAAATTTAAAGCTCAGCTCTATCATGTTTTTATTGCTGTTCCAGTGTGTTTGAAGTACAGGTTGTTAACAGGCTGCTTTAAAGAAATACTACTACTAACAATAAAACCAAGCCCATGTTAGGAGAGAAAGAAACAATCCCAAAAACCTTTCCCAATTTTTTTGTGTCTGAAAGGTATTTCTGAAACCTTCAGACCTGATCTAAAAGTGGGTTCCACCTGACTGATGTTGATAACTCCCTATCACTGAAAGGGAAAGCCACTTAAAGAACTTCACATCAATGCCCCTCAAAACAACTAACAATCCTTAAGTGAAAGCAGAGGGGAAGAAGACAACACAATATTTACATATATTTGGATAAATTAACTCAGAGTAACAAACATGACTGTATGACTAAGTAATTGTTCAAAGAATGTCCTGCAGTCCTAGGAAGTGCCAAGGATCTTGGCTCAAACTTTGCTCTGTGCTCACCCACTAGGTTCACATGCAGAATGACCAAAACAAAAACGGGTTGGAAAGGGGCTCTGACAAGGATCCACCTCCTACCACTTCATCCCCTGCAACAGGAGTAAGGCACAAGCCTGTATCCCAGGCTGAACGTTTTTGGCAGAGTTGAACTGGAGGACATTAGGACGGGGTTTGGCTTGATAACATGCCTTTTCTGCTTACGAAGCTGAGAAAGTGCAACCACAACACAGCAGTAAATATACTGCTCTGCTGAGTTTATTTTTATTCAAAACCTGATTATGTAAAAAAATGACTGCACTAGGGAAAATGGTTAAATGCCTTTAAGGGTTTTCAAATCCAGATGAGAGAACATTCACATACAGTCTCTTCAGCCAACATCTTCCTCTATTTCCTGTACTGGTATTTTATGTTGTGATCAATATTTCTCAAACATTATTCTCTCTGCTGCAAAATCAAAATGGAAGACTGACCGTAACAGCACTATCCTAAGAATACTTCATTTGCCCTTTTACTCATATAATCGAAAGCATTTTACTGTTTTTAAATCACTAATCCAATAATCTAGAAACAGAAGAATTAGGATAAAAACGAGAAGGAGAGTGAAGGATTTTAAGAGTCAAAAGACACTCGTTTGCCATATAACAAGCCTTATGGCACAGTGCACTTGTAAATAACCATCATCTCCGAAGAGGTCCACATTAGCTGTGGGTCTAAAACAAAACCATCAGGGCCTGCTTTGCTTTCCTTTATTAAAGTGTACAAATTGAAATGGATTTTGCAGTTGCAGGAAACATCTCCATCTGCATACTCACAGCTTGCCCTCTACCCCTCCCCCCGAGGGAGACGCTTCTGCGGATCCTCACTGCATTAGCAACCAGAGCAAAACACGAAACACAGAGCACTGAACTGCACAACCTGCACGGCTGGGATTGATAGGTAATCACATTTCATCACTACAATACAGCACAGCTGTGGCATTAGCTACAACAAGTGCATCCAACACTTTCCTGACCAAGTACACACTATAAACTGAGACTTTGTCCCCTGTCATTTCACATCCAAGGCACAAGAGCAATAACCAAGAGCACAAAATACATAACGCAGCATTTTATGTTAACAATTTTAGAGTAGAAAACACAGGAGCCAAGTGTGTATTTCAACTGAACCGGAGATTTGGAATTTTTGTTAGTAATTTTGTACAGCATTCACAACAGACACAAAGTATCAGAAGAAGTTTTTAAATAAAAAATAACCTTTTGGATTTGGAGGGGAAACAGCTTCAGTGTAGAAGTTTACCGCACACCATTTGGAGGGGCAGAAGTGGCCCCGTTTCCCCTGTATCTGCTCACTGGCACAGGGATGCCAAAAAAAGGGCATCAACTGCCATCGTGCTGCTTCTTGCAGTCCCTGATCTGTGGTGAAACATTTTAGCTTTTCACTTTGTTTGTGAAACACAGTTTTTAACACCCCGTTGGTGTGAACTGGACTGTCCCCAGCGCACACCTTGGCAGTGCCATTCCCCAGGACCTTCAAAAATCTGACTGTGAGTGCAAACCAGCGCAGCCACTACTGAGATTATCTGCACCCATTTTCTTGCCCTGGCTCAGATGATAAAATAACCATAATAAAATACAGCCTGTACCAGAAGCTACATCAACAAGTTCTAGACTGGATATATTGCTGCGATTTCTAACACTGAAACAATGACAAGGATATTTTTACACTGTAAACGGGATTTCTGATTTACATTTTGAAGGTTCTTCCCACAGCAAAAAAAAAAAGTGAAGGCCACAACACAAAACTCTGAGAGAGCGCCTCATCTCCCAGCTAAACTCAGGCCTAGATGAAAGCTCCCTCCCTGAAACACACAATGACTTCATCCTGACAGGCCAGCACAATTCAGTGACTATGTGCAAAAACCTACAGCTATAAAAATCTGTAACGCACAGCTGAAGGCTGTGAGGTGTCCTCGCTGACAAACACACTGCTTTACAAAAGATTCCTCATCAGAGAGAGAAATTAATGCTGATAAAGCTTTCATGAAGTCACAGCCTCTAAGTTGCTTTTAGTACCTCTGGTCAAAACCATACGGAAGAAACAGAGGCAGTGTTGCAAGAAAGTTGACAAAACAGCAACAAAAAAGAGTTCTTCATCTGCATCCCTTAAGTTATTTCAGGACTATGTGAATTTTTTAACTAATGGAAGACAAAATATGAAATCCTAAGTAAGGTCATTAAGCATGCCAGGTTAATAACCCAGTCTTTAGATGCACAGATCACATAGCATCACCCCAGCTCATTGAGATTGCTAAAAAAATCCATCTCACACTCTTAATCCAGTTAGTTCACGTTTTTTGTATTTCGTTCACCTCGCTCTTTAAGACCGATGTTACCCACAGCAAACACACACGATCGCTTTCTAGTGAGACTTAGTCGAAGTCTTTACAATGCAATATAATCTAGAGCTAGGGCAGCTGAAGAGAACTTTCACCTGCACACGTTAACGCAGGCACTAATCCGGCCGGCTCTGCAGCACAGGCAGCACGTCCTGAGCAAAGTCAGGCAGCGGCAGCAACTCCTGCGCTCAGATTCACCTTTTTTATCCCCCGCGACCTCGGGCTGCTGCAGCCAGGTGAGCCCTCGGAGGGCACCGGGAGGGACGCGGGGCTGCCAGCAGGATTTACCACCTTCCCCCCCTTCCTGAACGCCTGCAATCGCACTACGGAGACGGAGGAAATAACGAGAGCGACCAACTCCAGAGGCAGAAGATATTAAAGAAAATAAACGCAGGAGCGAAACGAAACGAGACGCTCAGCTGCACCCACGGACGGAGGGATGGGGGGGTATAGGGAGGAGGGGGAAAGAAGGGTGATGCCGGAGGGACAACCTCGGGAACACGGAGGGAGAGGCAGAGCTGAGGAGAGCGAGGCAGAGCTGCTCCCCGTCCCCGAGGGCAAGGGCGGGCCGGGCCCGCGGCCGGGCAGGGCGGCGGGAGGGAGGGAGGGAAGGGAGGAGGGAGTTGTCCGGGGCAAGGGCGCTGCCCCGGCGGCCGCACTCACCACACCATGCCGTAGGCCCCCTCGCCGATGTAGGAGAGGTTGGTGTAGCGCGGCCCCACGTCGAACACTTGTCCCCGCACCATCTCCGGGCCGCCCGTGCTGGCGGAGCCGCCCGCAGCCCCTGCCCCCGACACCGCCGCCATGTTGTCCGTGCCGGGAACCGCGGNGGGCGCGGCGGCCGCGGGTCACGTGGGGCGCGCGGCGGGTCACGTGGCCGCGCGGCCGCGCGGCGCCATTAGAGGCGTCAGGGAGGGATCGGGAAATGGAGCCGAGCCCGGCCTCAGCGGCCTCAGCGGCCTCAGCGCCCGGCCGGTCCCAGCCGTGCGCGCACCCCGCGCTGCGGGCGCCAGAGCCCGGCGACTGCCATGAGGGCGAGTTCATTTGTGACACTCCCCGACTTCAGCGCACAGTTTTGCAACCTCTTTTTAGCATGTTGTTTTTACTTATAATTACGTTTTCCTGTTCGCTGCTTCCTGTACAAATGTAAATAAACTTTGTAGGGTAGGTGAAATCGCAGTTGAAAGTTTGTCTCATGGTTTGATCACTGCTTGCAACAGTGTCGTAGCTTTTCTGTTTTTCTGCAAGGCAGAGTTTTCCTAAAATAGCTTTTCCTTGTTTGCAGGAGTTGATGCACAAGGATCTTAACTCCACTTTTGCCTTTTTTTCTGCAGTTCTCTAATGACTCTGACAAGTACTGAGCCCCGGTTACTACTGACATTTTCACTACCAACATCTCTGCTGCTTCTCATCTGTCCCCACCCATGTCCCTGACAATGTCTTGCTTCTCCCCGCTCCCTGAGGTCATTTCTGGCATCCCACCTTCTTCTGGCCCTTCCTGCTCCAAACCAGCTTCCTTTGCCATCGGCCAAACGGCCGCAGTTTCCCGGTGCGATCCCGGGCTCGCCGCTCGCTCGGCTGCCGGGGCTGCGGGCCAGCCGGGCCGGGCTGCGCACCCCGCTGTCCCCGAGGCCTCTCCCGTGGGGCGAGCTTGGCCCTGGCCCCGGGTGCCACCCAGCCCGGGCTGATGGAGGGAAAGCTGTCAGGGAACAGCACCGAAATCTAATAAACTCCTCTCTTTATTTAATAGGATTCAACTCTGCAGCTCGTGTTTTGTGTATTTGAGTGTGACAATGTTTCTGATGTATTCATTTTTACGTGTGTACAAGGCTTTCCATTCCATGATGTGTTCTTCTGCACTTTAGAAACGCAGCGTTATTTCTCTCAGAAATTTTAGACAGCAGTAAATGCGAGTGTTTAAATTTTCTGAAACCAAGTAAAATATTATTTTAAAGGTTCTCTTAACTACAAAAATGAAATTTGCTTACAGTTCTGATTACATACATAAATCTGTCATCAGCAAATGCAAAACAAATTATTATGGAGAATGTAGCTTAAACACAGCCTGTCATAGCAAATTTAATTAAAAACTGATGTGTATCTAGATTATTTTCTACCTTCACTGGGATGTGTCTGATCAAAAAGGAAACCAACCAGGCAGGCCAGGAAATTGTGGAAGGACTGTCAGCTCCTTTGAGTGCTGTGTTCAAATATATGTCTAATCCAATTAAACCCAAATAAGTGGTCAGAGGCTATGACATGCTTTCCCAACAACTCCTCCCATGAAAGAACTCAGTGCAGTATTTCAGTGAAGTTCTGCAGTTGCTGAGGTAGGCAGAACAAGAGCAGATGGGAGTGGTATCAATTGGTTTTCATCCTACTTAAATACACTGCCATTACCTGCACTTAATGTTGGGTCTTTTGCCTTAACAAAGTGACATTAAAGCCTCAATTCTAGAAAGCACATAAATGTGTCTTGAGAAAATCATGAGTTCCATGATCAAAATAAAGGGCTGTGTTGGGGGAGAAGAGGTGATACTAAAAAATTATAGCAGATAATGAGAAGCAGGAGGAAAATACCTTTTTATTTCAAATCAAAGCACTGCTGAGAAGAGTTTGTGTAAGCAGAAGCAGGAATATTAAGAAAAAGCTAAGCCATAAGTTCAGTCAGTGTAAATACGCCTTGGTTTGGACTGTCTCCATCTTCAGTCAAGTTCAGGAGTCACATGAATGAGTTCATCCTACAACCAGGATCTAGAAATTCCCTGCACTGTTACTCGTCTCTGCTTTAACTGTTAATTCTTGTTCTGTAAATAGGTCTCTTGAAAAGGGAACATTGTGCCACAAGGCCCCCGAGCCCTGGGATCAGCAGTGCCGGGTCAGGCCGAGGACAAACACCACGGAGCTGCCCTACAGTGCCCCTCTGTAGTGGGGGTGGGAGGCATTTCAGATCTTTGTGCTAATTTGAAACCGAAGGCACATCTCCCAAAATCATGATAATTATACCGGTTGTGTGATTTGCGTGGGACATTGCAGCCATGGCTTTCTTGGTAGCTGCTGTACGAGTATGTCAGCATGAACCTGAACCTCCCCATCATCCCAACAAAATACAGGCATTAAGTATATACAATTTTACCAGAATTATTTAAAAAGACCTCAAGCCTTTGTGCGGGGGTGATGAGAGAGAGAAATAAGACATGTTAAAATGCTTTATAAAGATATATTTTAACTTCTAAGACACTCAGGAACCATGGTGATGGTTCCTGAAATTGCTTAGATATGAGCTCTGATCCACAGGGAACTATCCTAAGATTTAGAAAGAGCATCAGCTGGTAATAACTTCTAGTCAGTACCTACCTGGGCTTGACTGAACAGGTGACACACAGCAGAAATCCCCTGAGACTGATGTTCACGTGAATGTTGACCACTGCTTTGGCAGTATAAAGCGACCTCAACTAAAATGAGGCTGTCGCTGTAATCTTGCACTGTTGGGAGGTTAAAAACAGTCTCTCATCCAAATTGCTGGGCACTTGGTGCCAGAACAAATTCACTTTTCCCCTCAGTATTTCCTTTTTTCCACATTCAACATTCTGATGGACTTTGCAGGGAGCTTACTGTGGCTTAGACACCATGGAGTTAAGATGAGTAAACAGATTGCTGTGGTTGTTCTGTGCATGCCAAGGGGAGCACAAAAGATTATTAATTGCGGAATGATTCTGTCAGCAACAGCCTTGATCCTGCACTGAGTATCATTCTGTCACTGTCAGAACCTGTCACTGTTATAGGAGATGTCTTGTATTATCTATCATGTTCTGGTTAGATTTGCTGTTCACAAATATGGTTTGAAAACACAGTTGCAATTTCAAGTCATTTTTATGTTCCTTAGTTTTGAACAAGTAGTTTACAACCATACTCTAAATATTTTAAAAGGGATCAATTTTAAAGCAATCTTAAAAGCTCATTATATAAATCTAGCTATTTTCATTCATATACTGACATTTTGTTGCTGTCTCTATAAAATTAAGTTGCTTTTATTTTTCAACTGCAGTAGTAGCAGTATCCAGGCACTGTCCTGCAGTTCAGTAATGGAAATTTCCCAGCCTCAAAGCACACTCTGTCTCAGTCAGCTGCAATAAAACTCTAAGTGATTTCAATATTGTTGTGTGCCTTACTTGTCCTCGGTTATCTGGAGCTTGTATCTTTTGAAAACCAGCTACTCCTCATGAGCTTGCTTCATCTTGCCCAAGACTTAAAATTCAGTAAACAAGCTGGGGATGATAAGAGAATTGAATCACCAGATAAAAAATTATTTTACATGACTGACAAAACAAAACATACGTATAGTCATTATTTACACAGCTTATTACAGTGACTTGTGAGTCTTCACTGAGGTCCTGCTACATGACCCCTGCTTTCTTGTGCTGAAGCTTTAGGCACTGGAAGGCTATTAAGTTCTTACAAAAAGATTTAGCTAGTACATAATATCAGTCTCTTGATCTCTGTATTTCTGGTATCACTGATTGCTAAGAAAATAAAAAAAAAAGGAGATAAAATTATTACATAACCTCAGAAGTCTAATAATTTACAAATACTAGAACATGCAGTGTGTTTCCCCCACACTTATTCTTGGTTCAGCTGTAGGCAGGACAAGTGATGCCTCCAGCAGAGGCAGAAGTCAAAGCATGTAGAAACAGGATTATTAGGATTTTATGTTGTCCAAATATTGCATTTTTAATGCTTTTTGCTCAAAGGTAAAAATGTAGGGAACTTTTGTAATGAAGAGGTTGGCTGATGTGAGGACAGAGGAAAGAGGGTGATGCAAGAATGAATAAAAGAGAATATGGGGGGGAGGAATGTAAATTAAAAGTAAAATGAGCAGGTAGTGGGACTGAGCTGTGGGAATAGAAGAGTCCTAGTTGGAAGGGTGATATCCAGACCCCACTGCTCTGGCTGTGTGCAAGTGAAGCCCTTGGCAGGCACACAGGTCTATTCATGGAGAACCAGTTTGGGGAATGATGCTAGGCCTTCTAAAAAGAGCTCACCAGGACTTGCTTTCCCTGACGTCGGCGTCTGCTGGGGTGACGTTCATCACAAATGCATGTGGCTGATGACTCTGATGGCACAAGTACACGTCCTACTTGTCTGCTGTTATTAGATTTAATCTAAATTATGGGCAGTGGCTGAACAGAAACAAGTGATAGGGGACAGTACACTAATGACATTCTGAGATTTTCACCAGGGTTGAAAATTCAGCCAGCACTGATGGCTGTACATCCCATGAGAAGTGCATGGCAGCCTTTAGGAGCAAGCTGGAGGCCAGAGCACAGCAATTCTGGATGAAGGTTCCACATACAAACTGTCACACTGAGCTTTCCTGGGCACATGGCAAGGAAATAGGATTCCCTCTTCTCTGCTGGGCACTGTCCTGGCCTTACTGATATGGAACTTCAGGAGAGGCACCTCCAGGTTTATGGCATCAGGGAAATCTGCATCTTTGCTGTCTACACCTATGCTGCGGGAGGGAGGGCAGGTATCAGTCTCCTTTCCTTTCACTTTGTTCAATCCATTGATCTGACAGCCCAAAGGGTCTCTACTGCTCATTTTTAATAGATTGTATATAAATTACCAACATCAATTTCTACAGTCCAAGACTGATGAATAATCATTTTTTAAAACAAACATTTCTTTTGCAATTTTGCATATCTATAGCAGATAAAAGCTGTGAAGAGAAGAGAAATTTCCTGAAGGAAGTGGTGTCACCATATTTTGAGAAAAAGAGCCAAGCTGTTGGAATCTGTGTTGCATTATGGGGTAATGCAATACCTCTGAGCACTTCCTGTTTATCATAAGAGATGTAGTTTTCACCACATCATAAAACTTGCAAGCATTTGTTAATAAATACTCCTAGAGGAAAAATAATATCCAAATATACAACCCCTGTGGCATCTGTCATTATAAACAAAAGAAGGTTTTCATTATATATACTGGAGGACAATTAGTGTGAAAGCAGCAGATTTTGAGGGCCCCATCCAGCTCCTGCTGAAGGCCATGTTGCATCTCTCATTAGGTCACTGCACCCCAGCACATGATTCTTCTTATATGTAAACAGCAAGACGTTTGAATGAGCAAGTGTAATTTTTACTATCATCATTCGTCATTTTTTAAAATAATGTGGGGATACAGAGAACAAACATCTGCAGAGTTGCAGCAGAGAATCTTGTATGAAAATGGCAAAAGTAAGATTTGCTTTTAACAACAATAATCTGCCAGTGCTGAGGTACCTAATCAAATATACAAATTGTGCAGATGTTCAGAGTGGTGCTGTCTCACTGTGTGGCCTTTCTTACTTGATAGCTTTGTTGCCTCAATTAAGTCTTCTGGATAAATTAACATAGCTGGGAAAGGAAGAGTTGGGGAGCAGAAGGGTGCAGATTTTTCAACACCAGCAACCTTGATGGCACAATTTGCACCCCCAGCAGATAAAATCTTTGGCAAGGAAATGCAAATTATAGTGACTGATTCAGGATGTTCTTGTGATCTGGCTGGGACTTGGTCTGCAGCTGACAGACACACGGGGTGGGGGTTGGGGAGGGAATTCAAGGTTTCTGCAGTTCCATGGGGAATAAGCATTTTGATAGGTAACTGTACAACAACAACACTGTACAGTCAGACACAAAACAGGCTGGTGCCTCATACAGCTTCACCACTGAAGGAGGCTTGTTAAGTTCAAAGCAAGCTACAAGGCTTATCTCTTTGTTCAAGTTGGGAACATCTGAACTGCAGTTTCACGTGGTAAAATCCTGCTGCACAGAAATGCAAGATGGGCGATGACTGTATACAATTCTTAGTTCTTTAAATGGCTATAGCATTTAAAACTCTGCCACACAGACTGTTACCAGTTAGACAAGAGGAAAGATTGAACCTCAGAAAGACGTTCCCTCCAGCTACCAGCACTACATGTAGCAAAATTGAATTAATAATTATGACATTTGTAGCTTTTTGGATTTTGAAAGTTTTAACAATGGGAAAATGATCTGGCTCACATTATCTTTGTCTTACCTGACATATGGTGGTTATTACTGCAGATACGCAGAGCCTCATGATAAGAGATGCCTTTTATAAGTGCAATACATCCACTGTAATCAGGCACTACATTTATCTTACTGCATTACTGAGTCTCTGGGTTTTGTACACGTGACACAAAATTGTTGTGAGGATATATCAGTGTCCTGCATCTCAACTAACTTTTCAATATGATGTCTCATTTCCAACTGATGTTAACAGCCCAACTGAATCCCTGGCCTGGAAATCCTGAGAGAAATACAATAAAGGCTGCTTTAAAAAAAACCCTAAAAACCACACAAGAAAGAAAACCATTCTTTGAGAAGGATATGGCAAAACAACTGTGGGATGATGCTCTGCATCCTATTTTCCATGTACCATTAATGGCAGCAGGATAAGGTTAAGTGATCACGCTCTGCCAAGCAGCACGTGTGGGGGAGCAGACAGCAGCTGTGCAGCCACTTAGCCTATGCCTTGTGCACCAGACCGTGGTATGGAAATGCACGTGGATATTTAATTGCTATTCAACTACAAGTTGCTTGGATTTATGAGTCTGGGAAGCGCAGATGCTGCAGTGAGGAATGAGTGTTTATTAGCACAGTAGCTGCGCTGGCCTTTCCTGCAGAGAGGCAAAGTGCCCCCATCTAGAGAAAATGGATTAAAAGGGGGCAGTGCACCACTCTTATGTCCCATTTACCTTTGTGAAGTGCAGCTGGAAAAATGCCAATATATGGATACATTTCCATCATGAACTCTAAACAGATTTTACTGCTGCTTATCGCAGATAATAAAAATGCAGCAGCTGTCCTCTTATCAAAACCCAATTTAGAGAAATGTATGGCTAAATAAGGGACATAAGCACCTTCAGGGGCAGCTACATGGATACATGAGAATAAACCCTTTAAGAGCTAGATTAGGAAGATGGGAGCATTGCCCTGTACTCAAGCATTTTCCCACTGCTTGTGGCAGTAACCTTCTGTGGTTACTCTGCACATGTCCCCTTTCCTTCTTGGTTCCTCTTGCACTGCACTCTTCCCCATGCCAACATCCTGCTGGGCTGCTGCAGTCCCATTCAGTCCTTTCTCTGTCCCGGGGGCTGGTGCTGCTGGGTGACCTTCCTCCACCTCTCCAGTCAGCCTCCCTGCTTAGGCGTGTTCATCCTGTGCCCTTTTGAGGGAAGCCCCACCTAGGAGGTGAAGTGGGAGGTTAAGCATCAAATAGGAGCAAAGCACCCCCCAAAACACCCCAAATGTGCAGCAAAATTCTGATGTTTGTACTTCTCCCACTCATTGCTGTCTCCATTCTCACAGTGTCCAATTCTCCTTTCCTGGCCTGGTATATTTTTTACTGAAGTCATTTTCTTGCAGTTTACTGAGCTGCATGAGCTCATTAAAGAGTCAGACAAGCACCAGACCTGTACAAAGAAAGCAGCAGGGCTGGAAGCAGAAGCATCATTTTGATACCAGCAGTCCTTTAGATTTGGCTCAGCTGCCAGGTGATATCACTCCCTAAGACTAGTTTCAGCTGTAAAATCAGGAGGTTTGACTGCACTGCTCAGAAGCCTTCAGACACGTCTCTTGCCTTTGCCATCCTTTGCTGCACTTTTCTCTGTTCTTAAAAAATGCAGGAAAAAGCAATCATGAGAGCAGTTTTGTAATGACTTCCTTAATCATCTCCTTTCTGCTCGTCCTCTGCCTCTCCTGTTTCTGCCATTTACACTTCCCAAAGTCTCCCTGCTGTAATTCTCTGTGCTCCTGGTAACACTGTCCTACCCTCTCACGAGAAGCCTGAATCAGGAGGGTCTTTCCTTTAGAAATGCCCTCCTGATCCAGGATCTTTTCCCTTGCAAACTGCACAAGCAAGACAGACAAACCCAGACCTCCTTTCTCAGGACAAGTGTTCAAAAAAAAAGCATTACACAATCCCCAAGACATGTGCATTACTCACCAAAACAATCCTGGGGATCCTATTTGTGCCTGTCCTTTCTCTCCAGTGGTAGCAGTGCCCTGAAGGCAGGACCCAGTAGCAGGACTGTGGCTGTACGAACCCAACGCCTGCAGTGGAGGGCACTGCTTTGTGCAATGATCGGCAGCCCTACTGTGAAGGACAGAAGTATCTTGCTGTGTTTGTTTTGTGATGTGTTCTGATAATTTATACTGTTGGATTAATAAAAATAACAAGATAGAAGCTTTCCAAATGGAATCCATTGCTAACTGTCTTTCATGGCTCTATTTTTGTTCCACACACATTAGGAAGTGCGCATTATCTGGTAAATCAACACATTAGAAACAAATAAATGCCTTTATATTGTAAGAAAAAAAAACCTTTCTAGAAATACTGTAGAAACAGTCACATCCTCTATTCCTGCCTTTTATAAAAGGCAGGCTGTGTCTTATTATCATCAAGGAAGAAGTAAACAAATGTAATTTAATCAGTTCTGTCTTTCGTTGATTTGCATCAGCAAGAATAAAAGACAAAGGCAGAATGGAAAACAGCAGCTTTGTGCTAAAAGTTTCAATGCACAAAATACTTCTTTCTCCAGCTGTCAAACATTAAAAAACGCTCTGCATACCAGTAATAATAAAAGTGTCAAACAATTGACCACAATGGGAATCACAATGCTTCATTAAAAGCTCTAAAGCAGAGTAGAAAATCTTCCAGACATTTGCTAAACAGAACTAAATGCTCAGATACTTTCAAAAAGTGTCAGAAGATGCTTTCATCTAGTCTAGTCATGCAGATAAATATCTCCTTGCTTATTCCAGCCCAGTCTCCGAGCTCCTGCTGCTTCAGCAGTAACAGCTGCATGTGCCACTTGCTGTCCTGAGGCCGAGGCAGCTCTGGTGCACCACAAGAGGTTAATATCCTCTCCAGTGATGAGGCTCCATTGCATGTGGCATTGCAGGGATTTAATCAGTCATTTTGTATTTACATACGTAATTATGTATTATTTGAGAACCTAACCTATTTGTTCAGCTGACAGGCGATGTTGTGATAAGGAATTTCAGCAGACAGGATATTTATAGGTCCTTTATCTCTATGTACAATCAGAGCTAAAACGTCAAACAATACCCCGAATGGAGGGTTGTTCCAGTTCAACTTTTCCCCATTGTTGCTTTTCCTTTTTTTTTTCTCCCTCTGTCTGGTTAGTGCCTAAAACTTGGCAGTGAGAGAAAAAAGGGAATGTGACTCACACTGACAACTTCATTTGCTGTAAGAGACCTCAGTAATTGCTCTAACCCACTTACAGGAAAGCTACCCCTCCTCTTTCTCTCCTTCTCCACCCTTGGACAGACAGAGGCCACGCTTGTCACAGGAGCAGCGGGCTGCTCCCGGAGGTCAGGCTATCACTTACGGAGTAACCAGGCCTTCCTTTTCACTTTTCTTCTTCTGCATTTCAAGTTAACCCCTCACATGAATTTAGCGCAGCTTCAGCTTAAGGGGCGTCTTCCCGCCATGGCTTTTTCATGAACCTAATAACAAGCAGGGTTTGCAAAGGGCTCACAGCTCAAACGCAGCAGGGGTGAGGTGGCTGCTCCCACAACATGCAGGGCTTGGCAGCCAGCACGGCAGCTCCAGGATAAAGCTGCCGAGGAGTCAAACAATTGTCGCCTTTTCCTTTCCTTGTGGGATGGGGGCAGGGAATGGTAAATAGAAACAGGAGAAGAATCAGCACAGTGCCATGCAGCTCTCTACCAAAATATATTTTCATTTTTACTTACATAATCAACATGAGAGCAGCATTTGTAGTGAGGTGGCGGAACAGATGGCAAAGACTTCGTTTTCAGCAAGACGTTAATTAACAACTCGGGTTTCTGCTAGAGAAGGGGGTTAGTTCTGCTCTAGCAGGGTTGAGATGGGTGCTTACTACATAAAACAAAACTCAGTTTCCCCACACAGAATTGCAATTTTTTTTCCCCGTTACATCCCTGTTACTTTTCCAGGATACTCTCTAAAACACAGCAACATCCCAAATGCAAAGCCTTATAAAAAACCATCACAAGTTTGGGTCCTACCAGTAGCTTGGGATTCTCCTTGCAAACACTTTTGAATGCTCTGTGGACATATAAATGCAAAAAGGAAAGGGAAGAAGAGTCATGATGGAGAGAGTTTTGTGCAACTTATAGTGCAGGTGAGGCTTGTGTTATGTACAGCAGCTTTCACAGAGATATGACTGAAGCGAAATCTTTCTTAGATGCTCTGCATGAAGTTCTCTCCTCTTTCCTCTCTTCCACGCACTTGGACTTCACATCTTCAGCACACTGATGCAGCTGAGTTGGAAAGGGCTGTCCCAAGGGGGACTGAAGCAGAAAGTAGCTATGAAAGATATTTATTCAAACCACAGGCAGAGAATACATCACCCAGACACAATGAATAGGGAAATGGCACATGAAGCCGAAAAGTCTGGCCTCTATTTTTCATCTGATAAGCTGTCTGGACATCCAGGCACACTGAACAGCCCACAAATATCCAGCTCTTCCCTCCCTGTGCTGCCAGGTGATGGGAGATTGCTTTTCCTGCTTTGCATTCAGCATCAGTGGCTCTCCAGAGTCACACGCCCAAATCCTGCAGAGGCCTGTGGGCCACATTCCTCCGGGGATTACCTCCATCCCAGCAGGAGAGAGGGAAGAGATGCAGGCCAAAAGGGATGGGCAAGCAGTAGGGAGGGAGGAGTTGAGGGGAGCAGGGTAGGAGTGAGCAATAGAGAACATTCACATGGAGGCAGGCAGGGGCTGGAGGGCAGTACTGCAGGAAAGGGAGAAGGGAAGCAGTCATACACTCTATTATATAAAACAGGGCAACAGGGCATCTAGATTGATCTGCTGTGGAGCTTGGAAATGAACCCATTATTCCCACGTCTCAGCACTCATCCCTGTGCTGCCAGCAAATCTCTAACACCTGACAAGAAACGTCTCTGCCCATTCTAGTGACATGCACATCTAGAAAGGATGGTTTTCCATTACTCCCACTTTCTCCGTGCAGGCAGTAGATGGCTGTGGGTCTGTGCTGCAAGATGAAAATCACACCCTACTCATTACCTAGAAGGAGTGCCTTATAATATTATTGCAGATGATTCTTTATTTTCTTCAGTGTATATGTTAAAAACATAGTTGGGATGACTGAAAAACTACATTATAAGAATACTGCAGTTATCAAGTCTAACTGAAAAATGAGTACGTGTTGGAACTAAAAGTGCCTGTTCCACCTTTCAGCAGCTACTTTAATTCAAAATTTCAGGTAGGCTCCTGTGCCTATTGCTCTCAACCACAAGAAAGTACATCCTGACATTGCTATACTGAGCACAACCAACCTGCAGAATTGTACAAGACTTCAGCCTCCATCAGCTCATGTTTTGTTAAACCAGAAATGGGCCACAGAGAATATCTTGTGTACATCAGATGGCAGAGACTCCTTGCAGGATGATTTTCAAGAGATGTGCCAGATATCACTGAAACTATGCTTAGGAGGTGCAAAGTAAAGGAAAGAAAGAACACCAAAAATTGTATTCTGCTTAGCCTGTCCTCCTTTTGCAGGGGTTAAGAGGGAGATGTGAGAATCAGCAGAACTGCTTCTGTACTTACGGCTGCTTTTCTGGGAGGAGAGAAGACTGATGAAAAACCCTTTGCAGATATTACCTTTAAAAAATATTATCAGCATAACAAGAAGTTAACTCTTCAAGCAAAACCAAAAAGAGAAGCGACCAACAGATGCACAGACAAGGACCGACTTCAGTGGAGCTGCAAGGCTGAATTTGGCTCCAATTCTGTGAAGTACTTTCAAAGCAGGAACATACTGCATACAAATGAGCATTAAATAATTCGCATCAAGAGAGCTCTGAGCAGCTCATCTGGACTTTGAAAAAAGCTAAAGCAAATGTAGATTGTTTGAATACCATTAGGGACAGCCATTAACGAGCACTACGGCATCTACAGTATTGACACAGTGCTGTAATAAAAGACCCATCCTCCTTCCCAGGTTATTTTCTTTATTGATTTGTAGAATTTCTTACACATGAACTTTAGAGTGTGACAGAGCTCAGCAATTCATGTAGGACCACCCCTTAAAGCACTATACAACTACATCTTTTGTATAGTGCACCTTTTAATTTTGGTTTTAGAGAAACATGGCCCTGTCTGTTTGGTGTAGATACCATAGACAATTTCAACAGCTATGTATATCAAAGAAACAAAGGCAAATAGGTAAATGGATTTATCCAGGGTGACACAGAAGGAGCTGTGTAACAGAAATAGTCCAAAGGCTCTGGATGCCCACTTTCCTGGTTGAAGCATTTCACTTGATCAGCTCTAAGCACAGCTGCTCTAGCACTGGGAGAAACTGTGGCCTCATACCATATCTCAAATGCTGGGAAACACATGGGAGAGTGCAGAGACAGTGCAGAAGAGGTCAGGTGAAGAACACAAGTTGTGCAAAGAACCAAAGGTACAGTGTAGTTGGAGGTACTCAAGTACCAGAGCTGCAGGAGTTGAGAAGTGACGGAATACTGAGAGCTAAATATGTGCAGCAAAGTGCAAAGGGGGAGGCAGGGGCAGGCATCAGCCTACAGGCAGTTGAAGGGGAGCTGGAAGGAATCTTTAATGAAGGCAGAAATCGTTCTGAGTGACTCAGAATATTGGTATTCACAAAGAGAATTGAGAACATGCAAAAATAAATAAAGCTGAAAGCAAAACCCAAAGGCCAAATCCCTCTCAATAGCCAGAACACTGATATAATCTGAGCAACCAAACAACAGGTCCTTGTGAAAACCTCTCTCCAGCTACTTCCTGCACACCAGCCTCTCTCCCGGGCTGGCAAGGGCTGCAGGCAGCTCCCACTGCCCAGCCCAGGAGCTTTGCAGGCTGCTCTTGTGCTGACACCATTTTTCTGCAAAACGCAGCCCCGGTGGTCCTTCTTTCACACCCCCAGCCCTTGGCTTTCCTGTGACATCTCAACCAGCGCATTGTGTAACCTCACAAACTTCCCTGAGCAGCTCAGCGTGGCTTTCATTACCTGCCAGCTTTTGTACATGTCACAAGCACACACATCAGTCCCTGACAGACCCAAAGTTGCAGTAGTTTTATTTATTAGTGGATTTAATGCTAGCCAGCTTCCAGATCCTGCTGCCATCAGCCAAAAATGTACGCAGGCAGCATTTAACTAAAACCCCAAGTTCTATAAGTTTTACAGTGAGGATTGAAAACCAGATTAGTCTAAATTTTATTTTTTTTATAATAGTGTGATGACTTTTTTCCTTCCTTTTTTTTTTTTTTTTAACTTTTCATTGAAGACTAGTCAAAGAAGTTACAGTTATATATTTTGGAGCTGAGATCAGTAAGACTGAAGAACAGGAAAGACTTCCTGACAGTGAGATCTATTAGTCAATGGAGCAGTCTCCCAAAGGAGGTGATGGGAGCACAAGAAGTGCTTTAGCAGAGCTAAAGCCAGTATTAAGTGCTCCAAGTGATGCAGCCAGCTCCAGAGGATTGCCATGAGACACAGCCCTCAGCAAGGCAGGATGGCTGCCATTAGCCTGCTAATGCACATCCTGGCCTGGCCAACTGCTAGTGGGAATAGCTCACTGACTTAAAAGGTCATTAACAAGAAAATATTAGAAGACAATTTTCTAATGGCAGGGGCAGCCTCTGTAACAGGTCTTCCATTACAAAAGGTGATTATTAGTAGGGAGAGGAAACAAACCATTTTTGTTAGTATTTGTATTAGGGCTTATTTATTAGCTCTTCCTTAAACTACCTAAAAGTAAAAACCACTAAATTGCTCAGACCCCAATCATGTCTAATTTACCCTGCAGAAAAAAGGGTAATGCTACCCTTGCTAGCATTACCAAGGAAATAAAAAAGTACAAACCACCAATTACAAAGGCTTAAGACTGGGAACACAGATCTATAATCTCTTTACCTTCGAAACCAAACAAAACCAAGTCACAAATTGAAATGCTACAATTCAAGCAAAATCCAGGCCTATAAACTTTTCCATGAGGAAGAACATAATTGATGGGCAGGGGGAGTGGGGGTGGAGGAAGATTAAACAATTTTCCAAAGGTTTTCCTTACAATTTTCTGGTATCACTGCACTGCGCAACAGGAACATTGTCTCAGTGGTTTAACTGGTAACTTTCAAACACATTGTATTTAGACTTTAAATGTAACCTTAATATTGAATGTCTGGAGTGTGATACTCACTTTAGTGTCCTGATCCATCGGGACACTAAAAATTGTACAGGCAACCAGCGTTAGATCTGTAGTAGGAGGAAGGTCTGTCCATGTATGGTTTGGTATTTCTATCACTCTGAAGAGATGGGAATCCTTTGGAGGGGGGACAGAGAGAGGGAGAGAATTACTGTTTGTTTTTAAAAGCAGACTCACCAGTGCAACACCAAAGCCCGCCTGCACTGTTGAATTTGACCTTTGTCTCAATGGCAACATTTCTGTTCTTCAGAAAGATATAGGGTAGAAAGAGGGAATTGGCAGAGTCATCTCAGTGGCTGATCCAGTCTCCCATCTCCAAGTCCCTCATGGCAGGGGTTCAACAGGAGCAGGGCTAAAGCAGCTGTGCTCCAGGGAGTCTTCTGACAGCCAGCACTAAGGAGGACACGGTACCTGTAAAGACCAATGACCTTCAGCCAGTTAAGTCTGTCAGGGAAAACTCTTGACGTGCATCCACACTCACCCCATGCCAGTCATTCCAGCTGCTGGAACAGTTGTGGGGAATTAGCTGCATCAACAGAAAACAATTGGGTAAAATATCTGTTGTCAGTGGCCCAACTTGTGTTACCTGTGCTTGTCTGTAACCCAACAATTAGATCCATCGTTAGCAGCTTGGCTTAATTATAACTTAGAACTTCTCCAAGCATAGACTCTGCTCAAGATTTTAAATGACTATAATTAATTACATGGAAAGCCTGAAGTGTCTTCTCATCCATTGTTAAAATTATTTTTCCTTTCCCCGCATTGACACCAGAATATGGTTTCATAAAGGAACTGGGCTGTCAACTAAAAGATGAAAAAAGAGGCATCTCCTGTAGAAAAATACACAGTGAAACACCTTTTATGTACTATATAAAAAGAAAGAAGGCATCAGAATTTTTAAATCTTGACTAAGAGATGCAAGAAGGAATATCATTGTAACCTACACTTGTTTAGTCCCACTCCTTATAGGAATGACTTATTTCTTGCCTCCCATTTAAAAAGCTTTTTGCACCCTCCCCAAATTACTGCTGTTATCAGAGACCTGGTATTGGGCAGCTGGGCCCCAGCCTGAACCAACTGCTTGAATCTTAACCAGTAAAAAGCAAACCACACAATTAATGCCAGAAAAATGGCAACTTCTTAAAAGAGACAGGGGAGGAAGGAAGGTGTTACCATGCAAAGAAACGTTTCCCACTCGGCTTTCCAGCGCCCGCCCGCAAGATGAAAACATTCCGGGAAGGACAGCGCACGCAGAGGGCTCTCGTGTGCAGATTGTGGCCATGGCCCAATTCCCGCACCCTTTCCCCGGCTCTTGGCTCGCTGCGGCCGAAGGAAGGCGGGAGCCCTCTAGGGGCGGCACACAGAGCCCTGAAGGGACACCGGGCACCTGCTGGGCCATCCGCCTTCCCATGCCGCGCCCCTCCTGCCGTCCCTTGGCACAGGAGAGCTGTCCTGGCACCCGCGAGGGCTCAGAAGCTGAAGGTCTACACAGAAAAATCAGGCTGGGTACAAGGAAGTCCCAGGCTTTTTCCTGGAAGCGCTTACTCTACAGCCTGGAATATGATGTGGGAAGTCCCTTTTCTATGGTTGGTGCAATCCTTTAAGGGAAACCAGAACATCACCAAAGTGCAGACTGCAGTTCTGGAGCTAGCCTGGCTCACCACAACATAGCTGGAATTTTTTCTTCTAGGCTATGCAAAAAGGATTTGGTTTTGCCTTACTATGTGCCTCAAGCATACTGTGAACTCTTGTATTAAATGAGCAGGTTTATCTTTGTCAAGGCTTGTTCAAAATAGTTCTTTCCAAGAGCTACTTCTATTTGAAGGCTAGGTAACAGCTGCAGCATTTAAACATTTAAATATTTTCTGATTCTAATGAGAACTTAAGATCCTTTCCAAACAGCTCAACATAACAACATGAGAATGTGGCAAACCCAAACTTCAAAACATTTTGACTCCAGTAAAAAAAAAACCCCAACAAACAACACCCAGAACAAAACACAAGTATCAAAAAGCATCTAACAGGATATTAAGGATTTGTTGTAGCGCAACCAATAACAGATTTTGTTAGAGAGCCAAACCAGAAGAGTGCAGGAACAGCTTAACACTGAAAAACCCAACAAGGTTATTTTTTTTCTAAATATAAGGGATATTGACCATAAAAGACCTGCACAGTTACAGTGCAAAACTGCAAGTATCAGTTTGGTGAAACAGGTAAATACCCATTATAGTCTCTACACGTAATTTACAAACAACTTTCTGCATGACATATTCAAGGTTATGCTTGATTTCTCAAAAAAAATATTAGAAACAGTAAGATGAAAGCCTGTAATCTACGTTAGTGCTACTTGAATAGCAAACTTGATCTAGACGCAGAAAATGTTTTACCTATCCCTCACCAAAGGGCAGAGATGGGAAGTCTGCATTACTAGGAGAGCCCATATTTCTTAAAGCTCTCCCAGTCTCTGAAGAAGCACTTCTGCTCACTTGATTTCCCAGGTGGAGAGGACAGGCATTTCCAGGCTGTTGGCAAAGCCCTGGTTTTGGCTGGGATAGAGTTAATTTTCTTCCTAGTAGCTGGAACAGCGCTGTAGTTTAGATTCAGTGTGAGAATACTGTTGATAACACACTGATGCTGTAGCTGTTGCTAAGCACTGCTTACTCTAAATCAAGGACATCTCAGTCTCCCAGGCTCTGCCAGTGAGGAGGTGCACAAGAAGCTGGGAGGGAGCATGGCCAGAACAGCTGACCCAAACTGGCCAAAGGGTTGTTCCTTTACATTCACTTCCATAGGCTTATTGATTGTTTCTTGCTCAAACCCTCCAGCTGAGCCTGCAAGGACTGGAATTCTGGAGCAGAAGGTTGGCTCTGAGCCCCATGTTGAACACATGGATGGTGGGGATCTGTTGGATGAGAAGGAAAACAGTCACGAGTATGACAGCACAGCCAAGAATCAGCAATGCCTGGATTTCATCTCCTACTATTCAAAAGGAGACAGCAAAGCCAATGTTGGGCACCAGCAAGGAGAAACAACAGTGATGTCCAGTCCTGTTCTCAACTGCAGCTGGAATGGGCCCAGACCTAGAGGAAGGCAGCGCCCTTTGCTGGGAAGTGCCAGAGATTCCTGTGAGACACTGGAGTGACTCTGTTCTGCTCTGGGCTGTTATTGGCAGAGATCAGTTGTAGTTGCCTTTGGACTGTGGAGTTACCTGGCTGATGGATTTCCACAGCTGCTTCACAAAACCACAGAAGAACAGTGGCACTCAGCTGCTGCTTGTGCTCCCTGGTGAGCCCAGTGAATCACAGGCTGGAAAACTGCTGCTAAACCTAGTCAAGCAAATCCCCAGCCTACACTTTTCTGGGAATTTGCTGCTTTTTTAGAGATTATTACAAGTGAATTTTCACCTCTGCAACTCTTACTGTTAAAAAAATAAAATAAAAACAAACCAAAAAAGACATTTAGAACCATGAAATGGAAGACATTTTCAAGAGATTTGAGGTTTGATCTGAAGTAGGTCCAAGCATGCCCACAACATCTTGACCAGAATATACCTGATGATTCATTATGGTTATACTTATTTTTGTATTTCAAGAAATACTTTATCAGTTTCTCTGTGATGCAGCATTCTGGGTTCTTGTAGACTTTTATTCTCTTCTTCTCTAGGATAAATACAAAAGCATTTAGACAAACTTCCTGAAAGATTGCATCTCTCGGACCCCTTTGTTAAAGCTTGCCTTTTGCCAAGTCTCCCGTCTCTGTCCTGCTCTCCTTATGTCTTCCTCTCCTGAGGATATGAACACCTGCACTTCAGAAACAATCACACAGGTTAGCTTAGCTTCCAAGCCTTACTTGTATTTCAGGTTACCATCCTTCTTAGAACTTTCTCTATGTTCTGTAGTGAATTAGCCCTAACATATTCTGAGAATTCATTCTCCAGCCTTTCACTTCAATGGTCAAAGTTTAACAAATATGCAAGTAAATAAATTGTCACCATCTCTGGCTGCAACAGGGTCTTCCAGATCATTATCCCATTACTGCAGGACACAGGCAGTACACACCACTTAACCTGCATTGTCACTGTGGTCAGCTGGGAAAAAGAAGGAACAGATCAAATCGATGAATTAGAGGTACAAAGTCCTAAAATGGTTTTAGTGACATTCATCTTTTCAAGTAAGCACACTGTGTAATCCCAAGGATTGCTTCCTTCTAGTGCTTCCACTGACCTCTTTTCCCAGAAAAGCCCCACAGAAGAAGGTAAGGTGGTGAGACAGGGTAACCACTCAAAGATGTGCAACATGACCTACATGAAAAAGCTGCAACATGAGCTACTTGAAATATTAGAATGAAACATTTTTTTAAGAAAAGAAACAAACAGTGCTTGGAATCACTATACTTTATTAATACTTCAGAACCATCAGATCCTACAGTGGCAAATTCTTATTCCCACCTGTTTCCAATCACTGTTTTGAAACAACTTCTTGCAATATGCAAATAGATACATGAGGCACTGTGTGAATACAAAAGTGACAGTACAAAAAACCCAACAATTAAACCTCATGCAATACATACATATATAAAAAAGTATGGTACTGTAGCATAATACACACAAGCACTATTAGAACAATCCATGTAAATGAATGTACAATATGCATAGCTTTTAATGATCAATGACAACAGGTTTCTGACCTGTGCATAAAACCAGTCAGCTTAAATAAGAGTTTTAAGAGACTAGATAACTGGTTAAGCCATAGCTTATAAAACCTGCTGTACTGCAGCTTTTCTGCTCAGGGTCACAAGTGCAGATTAGCATACAAAATAAATAAGGACTATGATTCTACAAAACTTGGCTAACAGCTCCTATTTCAAAGTCACTGGCCCTCTTACTTTCATTCAAGGTTCATCAGCCAACACAGTGGCAAGAAATGTGCCTAAAGCAACAGCTCTGCTCTTGTACTGTTTTAATACTGATAAGAACATGTATTTTTAAGTCAGCAGGAGTAGTTAGAGAAGCCTCACTTACCACTCCACAAGCACAGGACTGGCGTTACAGTACAGAGCAGACCCTGAAGAATGGCACTGACTGAGAGGTCGCTGAGCCTCGGGCTGTGCTGCTGCTCCCACCCTGACTGCTCAGCCAACGGGGGCAGGAGAGAGAGCTGGGGAGGGGAAGGAAGGCAGAATGCTTTTCCCTCCACTCTCAACAGTGCAAATGTTTGAAAATGCAAACAATCTGCAGGAACGAGGAAAGACAGAGACAAGAACTGTTTCTGAAGTCCTGTAATCAGGGTGAGAGCTATTGTTACCTGAAATAAGCTTAAGTATTCCTATGGAGTAAGATACAAATAACAGGATTTTCTTCTTACACATCCAATATTGGTCCATGCCAAAGCAACAGTTATTGTAGTCTCTTATCTTCCTAGCTGACATGGTTCTTTTTACACTCTTGGTGTTGCAGGCCTCCAAAGATCGGACCAAATTCACTATGGACATAGATGAAGTGAAAATTACAAAGTGGCAACTAAACTGACTTAATAGCCAACAGATTTTACAGCCTAAAAAGCAGCATTTTGGGGAGGGAGGGGGTGACAATGTAAAAGGACATAAAAGATAAAGAAAATTGGGAAGAAGATAGGGAGGACACAGAACAGAACTGACTTTCAGAAGAGGAAGTTAAAAGTAATTAAAGTCATTAAGTTAAAGGAACTTAGAGTTAAAAACTTTATACTGGCCTTTTTTTTGGTCAGTATAAAGTTTTGACCTCAAATAAAACAAATATATTGCTATAATTAAACACACTGAATGAAAAAAAAAAAGTGGGAAAAACAGACAAAGAAAGCAGCATTAATCATACAATATTCAGCTGAATGCCTTTTCACAAAGTTATAAAGCGCACCATGAAAAAAAAGGAAGTATTTTTATTGCCCTGAGAAGGTCCCCACAGGATCACCCTGGTTTCCTAGCTATTATCTCTTTATCCTTGGACATCCAAAAAGAACCACCATTGCTTAGATAAAAGGATAAATAGGTCCTGGCGGGAATGATGGTCACACATTCCAGCTCCATTTGCCAAAGCAACAAACCTTTTACCTGCCTAACGTATTGCCTCAAAAGGGATAAGTAACTTCAAGGAGTGATCCACTAGATCAGGAAGGACCAATGACATTCCTGTGCATGGAAATCCAGAACCATTTAATCAGTAATAACTTCAGTATTCGATATATTAATATCTCCTGGAAATTAGTAATCAGGCTTAATAGTTGAGAGAAAATTCAATAATCAGAATCTAGCTAGTCACAAAGCCCAGATATATTTAACTTTCTAAGGAGCTGAATGTATCTTGTCTCTTTAACTAAAAAGCACATAAGACATAAAACTCTGACTGAGAGGAGTTTGTTATCAAAATAAAACAGACATTACAAAGCAGCCAAATTCATTTGCTTGAAACAGTGGTTTTCAGCAGACAGTGCCCTGCCAACTCTTCTCTTCTAGGCTGCTTTTTTTTTTTATTCCATTGTTTGCACTCCAAGAAGCTTGAAAACATTTCTTTTCCTATTGATTTTGTCCTCTTCTGCTTCACAAAAGCTGCATCTTGCTAAATTTTCTATGTGGCCAACACAGCTGTCCCTTGTTTATTTTTGTGTGCACCAGCAGCAGCTTGGAACACGCATTAAACCAGGGACACTGAACAGCTTGTGAGCGTTCAGGTCTGATGGGTCACACCAAAATAAAGGTTTAAGTGATTCTCTGGAAGATTTTGGTTTCCTGTTCCATGCAGAGATAAGGTTATCTGTCACAAGAGCCTACCAGCTCATTTTAAGGCATTATTTTAAGAAGTGTCTGTGACAGATACATGTTCAGAGGTGCAGTCACTCCTTCAACTCTCCATTTGTTTACTTCTCAGCTGACATGACTTATATAAATAAAAATAGCTTTAAATTAAATAAAATCCAAGAAATATATAAGCCCAACCAAAATACATGCAGAAAGTGTCTGGCTTAGCTCTTAAGAGCTGTCAATGCTGCAAAACAAATACTCCATGGCTGGCTGGTTGAGTGGCTCGATTTAGTAATGCAGAGAGGACCAGCCTCTTGGTTTTCATGCTGTCTGAAAGGTTATGATGAGCTTGGCAGAAACCCCCCTGGTTTCCAGCACTACTCAAATGCAACCAGACGTGCTATAATCTTGTGTTTAGGGAGAGTACTTAACTTCATGGAGATTGGGAAGTTTTGCATTCATTTGAAAGTTCATTTTTCTCCTTCTCCAATCCTTCCTGGGTGGCATTTTGTTCATCAGGAGGGTTTGCTCCTCAAAAAGGGGGAATGGACCATTTCTTCCTAGTAGGAATCTGTCTGAAGGCACAGGCCCAATTGCAAAAGGGACAGTTATAGAACTAAGCAGGGAAATTTAATTCAGGCTTAACCAGAGCTAAATTAGACATGAATCATCTGCAATCTGCTCTGTTGTGGCTAACAGCCCTCCACCTTCTCCCTAAAGCATTTGCTTGATACTTCAGTACTATAAGACTAGAAACAGACAATGGCTGGTGCTGCACATTCAGTACCTGCATCCAAAAGAATACAAATAATTTAACCAACAGAGTCAAACTTGCACTAAGAGTAGAGCTGGAATATTAAATCAGACTTTACTGCCTATGCCCTTTCCTTTATTGATTGAGGGTATTTGCTGGTTACCTTTTGTGCAATGCCATTTACAAATACCATTTACAAAAATTCTTAGCCACTTGTTTTGGAAACACCTTTTTTAGGTTAGTTTTCAAAGTCTTTAGACTAGTTTTTAGGTGGTTTTTATTTGGTTGGGTTTTTTTGCCTCTGAGGGAAACTTCAACCCCAAAGAACTGATTTAAGCTATCAACTGAAAACAGGTTTTCCAGTGCAGACAGCCAGCTCATCTCCAGAATTCAGAAAGCCAGAGAAGCACTTTTCCCAACATCCAACAAAAAAATGGAAATTTTAGTGGCTTCTCATGACAGAAAGTTAATGGCACTGAAAATGCTTTTTAAAAGAGCAGTATTGCACCTGACTTTGAATTGAGATAAGTGTCTATTAAACGCTATTAAAGTCATCACTGTGATTAACACTACTCAGCTGCCAGCACTGCTGTAACCACTCCGTGCCCAATTACTCATCTTGCAGGGCTCACCATCCCCTCCACTCATTAACACACTCCACGTTTACTCACGGCAGCACTTGCACGGTGACCAGGAACTACAGAGGCCGGGTGCTCCCTCTTAGCACTACTTCACATGGGAGGATGTTTGGAAAAACCCATTTAGGAGCATTAGCTTCCAAGGTAGCATTGAGGGGTCACAGTAAGTCACCTTGGACACTTTTAGTGTTATTCCTTCTTTGGCTGTTTGAAGACAGAGTTACCACAGCTGAGCTCTGTCTTTTTAATGGGTGTGTTTCTAATTCTTTCAAGCACTGGTATTTCGCTCTAAAGAACTGACATTTGTAGCTCTATTTTCCAGCCCACTTCCTTTTTAAAATAGGCATTAATAATACTTAAATGCATTCCTGTCTCTCTCTTTCACTCCTCCATCACTCAGAGGGTGGATTTTACTTAATCTCCCTCTGTTCTAAAAATTTTCCTGCGTATCTATTATCTGTATTCTCAGGGAAAAAAAAAAGCCAAAATGAACCCCCCCAACAAATGTAATTTGTAAAATTTTAATCTTGTCTCTGTCAGACCCAGAATATTCACTGTCTTAGGTGTGTGGCTTGGAAGGAGAGGATGGGGAAAGGAAGGGAAGGTAGAAGCTCAAATTACCCATAAGCAAAAGAGATGCTGGAAACCCACTAAGCAGAACAACTGAAGCCAGTTTCCAGTCAAACAACAAAAGAATCTAAGTGTGCTCTGTTTTACAAATTCAGGCTCCTTTAAAGAGCAATTTTTCTTCTGCTGGGTGCTAAAATGCAGCAGCAGACATTCATCTGGAGTCTAGTAAGACATGAAAATTATTGAACATTTGTCTTGAATCCTTCAGCTAATTTCTACCGCTTCCCCCCAAACCATATTTGGGATTTTCCTGTAGATGACACGTTAGGAATTACTTGTTCTAGTGATGGGATACAAACTGCCTTTTTTGACCCATTACAATTTCCGTTGAGCTGACCAGACTTTTTAAAGCTAGTAAGAAGTCTCTGAAAATGAGAGAAATACTTTTAATCCACGCTGCAATCTCTATGAGTTCTCAAAGACTGTTCCTATCCATTTACATCTCAAAGAAATGAAGCACTATGTCAGTCAGAATGAATGCAAATGTAAGGGAACAGCTTCTAAGAATGCAGAATTTCTTCCCTAGAGCATTCCTTGAGAATTAGATTTTATGATTGCCACAGACAGCTTTCTAAAGGCCCACTTCACTTAGCTCCCATAAAATAGAAATTATCAAATTTGAAACAAAAAGGGATATTCTCACATAGCTGCAAGCATCCATCAAAAGACTTAAGACTTTCTTTCCTCTCTAATGCAAATCCACCCAGAAAAGGTTGAAATACAAGAACCATTACAAAGAGTTTGGCTTGTTCAGTCTCCTCTACCTTTGAGGAAATTTGGCAAATTTCAGAAACTGAACCATACCACAAACTTACCAACATTTCACACCTCTCTTTATAAATACAGTAGTTTTCCCCTCTCCTGATAACCCTCAGATCGCAATGAAATCAAACAATTCTGCATGATTCTTACCATATCAATAATAGAACTATTTCCAAGACACCAAGAGGGACTAGTGGTCATCAGGATTTAGCACGGAATTGAATATCTGTGCTAGAAATCAAGGAGAGATGAGCTGATAAATCCAAGGGGATTACTGCACAAGTCTAAGGGCTTCCTTAACTGAAGAAGGCTCACTACAAACACTGATGCCCACCCCACCAGGCTGCCATAATGGCAATCCTTCCCCATGTATTTTAGGACACCAAAATACAGGATGGAAAACTGCCTACAACCTTCTCAGAAGAAAAGCTCCGGTGGCAAAACAAGGCAGTCACTGTCTGAGCTGCTGTGTAGTGAGAGAGGAGGTCACTGAGGAGCTCCTAAAATAAAAACTGTAGGATCATCCACAGTAATTCCAGCAAAAACCTTGGGTCACTGCATGATCCCAACAAAGGATCCAGAGACTGGACACAGACAGTGCTGCTCTGTTCTTCCACTGAGCCATTCCAGCTCTTCTACCTAAACTTCCTCCCCAAGCAACATTAATGCTCAACATATTTTAATCAACAGGACTGACATATTGCAATGACATGTGCTTCTAAATGTGGCATACAATCTTGCTGCCAGATGCAAAGCACTTTTTGTTTAGACACTGAAATTAATAACAAATTTACCATTGAGCCTTCAGATCTTGTTGAGTCCTGCTAGGCAGGCAAGACAAAACACAACCAGAGGCTCTAGCACATCATGAATAGAGCAGTTGTGCAACATCCTCACACATTCATTACAATTCTTTCATCCTCTGAGCTTCACAGTTCCCCGGAAAGTTATTCAGACCCAAAAGGTTCATGAAGGGTGGCCAAATTAACCTTCCATTAACAAAAAATTGTTACTAAACTGTTTCTAGCTTGTGTTACTAAATTTTCTTGTGAAGGCCAGAAGTTACTTATTTTTGAATGAAATTATTACTCAGATTGTTACTTTATGATTAACTCTCTAGCACTTTCTGCACAGGGCAGGGAGTAAATCACAGTGAAGCTCTTACTACAAACCACAAGATTTGGCAACAATGAAAGGGATGTTTTCTTGAAACCTAGTTACCACTAAAATAATTCACAAACTGAAACATTTAAGTGCATCAATGAAAACAAAAAGTCACATTTTAAAAACTAGGAACTGGCTCACCAGACTATGATAGGCAGCCAGCAATCCTTGGGTGAAATATTTAAGGCACTTGAGGGTAGTCAGTTTTTTTACACCAGATAATAAAGACAGAGCCACTTTAAAATTCCAGTTTAAATAAAAACCACAACAAAATAAAGTAACACTGCAAAACATTCCTCCAAATGTAAAGTTCAGAAAACTAACAAAAAAACATTTACAATAAAAATAAATTTCTCCTTTGTTATAGTACACAAAATAGTGGCAGGAAGAGCACATTTACCTGCTTGAGCACACAAACTGTAAAGATCTCTCTCAAATACCACAAGAAGGGTCTTTTCTTTTCAGGTTGCCAAATAGCCAATAATCATGTTTGTTAGGGAGAAATAATCCAGTGCAGTTAAATATCAATTTCCAGTTTATAAACAAGAGCATCCCAGAAAGCAGTTGATTTTCTATCGTTTTCCCTGGGATATTTCTAGCTAGTTTTCCTGCTTTTTCTGGAGCATCCAGTTTCATTTTCTCCTCTCTATACACACAAATGTTAAATGTTTCTGTTTGAATAAGGAGGCCACATCATTCTTGTAGTATCTTTGGTACAAACCTAAAGCACCTTACACAGCACACTGGTGTCACCCAGTTCCTGCACCCCGAGCCTGTTCCTACAGAACGCACACAGGAAGAAGCTTTTCTGTGGTGGGGACAGCTTCTCCCCTTCACCTTCCAAAGTAACATCACAGTTAAGTACAACATACAGTGCTCTTTTTAAGCACTAATTTAAATTTTCACTCAGAATTCATGAGATGCATATTCTCATCTGTTAGCTTATACCTATTATGGTTTCTTACCACTTCCAGGACAGGGGGATATGACCAACAGCCCTGGGACACACTTTAGTATCTGCTCCCAGAGATGAAATAGCTGTACAAATCTCCACATCTGCTCAGCATTTTTTGAGGGGAGGGGGGAAAAAAGGGAGAAGGAAAAGACAAATGGGAACTCAGGAAAAGGGGTCTTGCCTTTCTGTTCCACGTTTGTCCATTTGTCATTTTTTCCTGATACATTTTGCCTACTGTATTAGAGGCTTCTTCAGTGGAAAGCGGTTCCTTACATGAACTTGAATGTTCTGGACTAAACAGATTCTGTCACTGTGTGGCTGCTGCCTCGCAGCTGAGGAAGTTAAAGGGTGAGCTCTGAGCATCACCATCAGCCCTAGGGCTCTTAGAGTCTCTGAGACAGTCTGCCAGGATGTCCTGAGGATCCCTCAAGAACACCACCAGAACAGTGATGTTGTCACTGGATCCATTTTCCTTGGCAGCAGCCACCAGTCTCTCTGCTGCTTTGAGCCCCACTCCTTTGGTCTGCATCAAATGATCCAGGACCAAGTCTACAACCTCATGGGGCTTGATGGCATCAAAGAATCCATCACAGGCAAGGAGCAGGTAATCTTCTGAGCCAGTCAGCTCAAAGGAATCTCCATCTGCATCACCAGAGACGTAGGGCTTCTGGCATATGTCACCTGAGACAAACAAGCAAAGCAAAGGCTTTATTACTTCAGATGTAAACAGTTACTTCTTTACCCACCAATTGCTTTTACCATCCTCAAGGACAGCCAGATCACGTTTCAGACGTACCTGATGCAGGACAAGGGCAGTCAAAAGCTGTGGAATAAGCATGGAAGACTTTTTGTTCCTTAAGGATGCTTGGAACTCACCTAAATCCACTGGGTTTCTAAGGAGTTATTTTAATTAATGCTCCCCTAATTTTGCAGAGAAAATAAGGAATTTATTTCTAAGTTTTTTCTCTCAGAAATGTATTTTGTGCAAGGAGATAGTCAGGCCTTCATTTTGCAGGTGTGCCTCTTGTACAGCCTTCAGAATGCCATGAAAATAAGATTTTTCTTAGCTATCCGGATATAGAGCACAATGCCCTAAGAATCTGCTCATTGTGATTAGTTTATCAGTTTTGTATGGACATACCAAACATGGGTTGCGACTGATCCAAATACCATTATATAAATTCCATACTAATCTGCTCCCGCCCATACATTACATTTATCTACTGTATTGCCCAGGGTTTTTTTCTCTTTTTGCCCTAATTAGCAATTAGCAAAGTAAGCTTGTTTAATAAGACTGTAAGAATACTACAATTAAAATGCCCTAAATTGCTGGATATTGAAGGAGAATGCAGTGATTTGACTTGAGTAGAAAGATCCACAGTCAGGAGAAAGATACACTCATATTAAAGTGGAAAAAACCCCCTCACAATTCAGACATTCAAGCACATAAAAAAGGCTAGATAAATATTTATTGCTTCCTCCACTTTTACAAATTAAATGCTGCACATTCGTAAACTACTGTAAAACATTACAGCAGTTTAGGCATTTATAAGAAGCAAAAAACTTAGTAGTAGGAAAAAACCAGGACTATTGTGGCTAGTATGTAAAATAAAACAACATTCTATGCTCATGGTAAAACCAATAAGCTGATGTAGCTGCAAGCCATGAAAGTCCTTGCCTCATGGGAAAGACAGTAAGTCATTTACTATCTGTTTGATGCTGAACAAGACACCATTTACAGTAAACACAGAGTCTCAGGCGGTGTGTTTCAATCAGATTTTAATCCGAACTTTACTGATTCTGATGGTTTATCTCACCAATTGCTCTGGAAACAGCCAAGGTACCATTAACCCTCCAGCAGTCCATGTAGGTTACACAGCCACCCAGAGTCTCAATCCTTGCTCTCTCATCCTGAAAAACAGTGGAATACATTTTGTTTGCTGCTCCAGCTTCTGTATCTCTACAATGAATATAGCAAACACACATATCAGAACCTAGCACAGAAACATGCACATAGGATTACTGGAAATAAGCCACTGCTTTCCATCCTTGCTATATCTTGTCCACAGTAAAGCAGAATTCTCAAGTTTTTGTATTGTCATATCCCTTCCCATACGGATGAGTAAATTTTCCTGCCACTTCTTCCCATTCCATACAGCAATTGGATGAATATATAAATGTTCAGAATGAAATACATGATAACTAAGCTAAGTAACAATAGTCTTTGCATTGATACTCCTTTAACTACTCAGTTATTACAAATATTCATGCAATGAAGGCAAAGGGTCATGCGATGCCAGCTAAACTTGCAAAGTCCTCATCCAATTTCATGGAATAAAATATCTGACTATTTAAAATAGATAGGAAATGCAATACACTTTAAGCCAGTTAGGCCAATAGGCTAGCATTAGCTTTTCAATGACAGTACTGCATATAATGAAAGACTTGGATTATGCCAACATTTGAAATCGCTATTCATCTCAAATTACAAAGATATTTTGTAACAGGCAGATTTAAATTCCCACACAAAAATCCTGTGAAAGTGTTTAATTATTGCAAATTTTGAACAGTCTGAGCAGGAACTGAAGTCAGGACTGTCAGTACCATTCATTAGTACTTCCAAGCAGGTAAGGTGTAGGGATCACCTTTTCAAGACACAAGAGCGGATGCAAAACAAGAAACTGTTAATTCCATGCATCCTGCCATATAGTATATATAATTATGTAAAGCACCAAACAGTTAAAAAGGCTTGACTCCAAAAGGTTTCAAGAGAGAATTTGGCATCACACACTTAAGAGGAAAAAACAAGTCAGACTTACTTCTCTTTCTGGTTTGTGAGGTTCCATTAATGTCACAGCTTTCCCTTGCTGCACCAGCATCACCTGAGAGTCCCCCAGCCATGCTATGTGTAGTTTGTTCCCTACAATCAATGCAGACACACCTGTTGTGCCACTCCGCAGCTTCTACAGAAGGAAAACAGTGTGTCAGGTGAATATTCAACAAGCCCTACTAGGATATATGGCAATATTGTAAACTTAGGCTTAATCACACTAAATGCAGTAGATTAGACCTGCTAATCCTAATTCAGGTACTTGAAAAAAAGGTACAAGATAGTAGAGAGACTTGAAATAAACTATTTATAAACATATTTTCTAATATGCAGATGATTAATACTGTCTCTTACGTTCTTCCTTCCCTTACTATTAATTCCAAAACTGATCTAGGAGACTAAGAGTTCTGTTGATTAAAACAGAGACATGCAGAAAAGCAAGAGGATCTAAATTTCAGTAGAATGAACATTCCACAAACAAACACGTCTCTCCAATCCCTTTCATATTCTCCACTCTAACACTAGCAACTACAGATACCTTGCTCCACAAAGATCCTCTTATCCTTGGGTATTTAAATGAGAATGTCATCAAACGAAAAAATCTAACTGTCCTAGATTCCCTGTAAAGATTAGTGAGAGCCAGACCTTATGAAAATGCTGGTCCCTCTTTTGTACCTCATTGACAGAAATGAAGATATTAACAATGAGTACTTCCATAGTACTGCTATAATAAGAGTTCTCAAACTGTTTAATGAAGATTTGAAGAAAGAATGTTCATTGTAGCAACCCAACTCAAAGCTGATCAATAAGTTTAATGAACTGAGGAGCCTGATTTCAATCACAGAACATATTTTTCAACTTACAACCACCGGTGACACTGATGGTGGGACAAGAAAGAGGAAGATAGTGACCATATTATCAGGAAGAGAGAAATGTCTTTTCTGGGTAAGAGGTAGGACAACAGAACATCTAGAGGCTGCCTGATTTAGACAAGGAGGCACTAGTATTCTCTCAAATAATTGATATGTCACAACCATTTAAATCACTTTAGCACTTCTTTTCAATTACTCATCTTGAACTCCCAAGCACTGGTTTTCCTCAAAATAAGAAATAATTTGATCAAACCTTTATATGTAGCATAATTTCATAAAGAAGTCAGTGATTCAAATAAACTGTACTGTCAGAATTCTCTGGATAATACCACATTGTCCAACAGTTCTCGGTGTTATTTAAATACAATGGAATTAATATCTACCCACTCACCTCTCTTTTGGCTTTGAAAAGAAACATTTCATCTGTCTTCTGGAAAGAGCATTTCAAGGCCTCAGCTGGATTCTTAACAATCTCTTCATGTAACCCAACGTTCACATGTAAGTGGGTTGCTGAGTAATTGGCAGCATCCACTCCACCATGGCCATCGAACACCGCAAAGTAAGCTCGATCAACGCCATCCTTTTGCAGGGAGGGAGAGAGAGGAAGACATTCATGTTCTAAACCGAAATACCTCACAGACTGGTTCAAACAAGCAAAGATTCTCTATTCTGGGCTTTCTTCCACACAAATGGCAATTTAAGTCCATTTACACATACACAAAATGGATAAAATGGGTACTTTGCAGGCCAATTACTTTTCTTTGTTTGCTGTAAGTCACTTAATGTCCTTTAAAATAACCTGGAATTGAGCAGCAGACTGCTGGTTATGTAGTCCTCTGGCAGTTTCACGATCTGGCACTTGTACAAGTGCTGTTCTCCATATCATAGAATGGTTTGGGTTGGAAAGGACCTTAGAGACCACCTAATTGTAGCCTCTCTGCCATGGGCAGGGACACCTTCCACTAGACCAGGTTGCTCCAAGCCCCTCTCTTGTAGCCCCTTTAAGCACTGGAAGTTGCTATAAGGCATCCCCAGAGCCTTCTCTTCTCCAGGCTGAACAACCCCAGCTCTCAGCCTGTCTTCACAGAGGTGCTCCAGCCCTCTCATCATCTTCGCGGCCTCCTCCGGACTCACTCCAGCAGGTCCATCTCATTTTCATGCAGTGAGTCCCAGAGCTGGACACAGCTCCGTGGGTAGGGTCTCACCAGAGCAGGGTAGAGGGGCAGGTTCCCCTCCCTCAGACTGCTGGCCTCACTGCTTTTGATGCAGCCCAGGACATGACTGGCTTCCTGGGCTGCAGGCACACATCGCTGGGTCACACTGAGCTTCTCATCAACAAACACCCCCAAGTCCTGCTCCTCAGGGCTGCTCTCAATCCATATATAAGTTGTGTCAGTCACAAGAACATTGTAACTCCATCAACATAACACTAGGTGAACTTCCTATCTCCCCATATCATAACTTATGACATGAATCCCAAAGTCACAAGATCCTCCCTGCATCACTTCTTTATCAGGGCAGTAGTTGGCCCCCGGCAATCTGAGTCACTATGTCCTTGCTTCAGTGCAGACACGATAAATAACCTATGGCAACAAATTCACAGATTATCCATCACCAGCAATGTTGCAGAGCTGCCCAGCCAGGCTGCCCTGTTGTGCCCAGACTCACCGAGAGACCGAAGAGCTGATTGAACTCCGGGAGCAGGACGTGGCGATCCTCCATCTTGCGCCGCGCGTTGCGGATGGCGTGGATGGACACCAGCAGGAAGCGGGTCAGGGGCCTCAGCGGTGGCAGCTGCTTCTGCCACTCGCAGCACACATCCCGCAGCTTGTTAAAAAAGCAGCGCTGCAGCGACTCCCCGTCCAGCACTGACAGCACAGAGACACAACAGTAAGTGCTCTGTCCCACCTGCCTACGCTACCCCATCTTTTGGTCTGTCTTTCCTTCAAGTCTCTTTACCTACAGCTACATACACACATCCAGCACACTGCCTTTACAGACTCTGCAAGAATTAAAATGAGGTCCTGACAATAATGTGGAGAGAAAGTTGCAATGGAAAACAGTGTAACGTTAAGGATAATAGCATCTTCTTTACTTGCTGGTTCTTTTTCAAAATAGAGATTTATCAAGGTGAATACATTACAAAAATCATAACAAAGACCCAAAAAAGTCAGTCCAGTATATTAGACATGGATGTTATTATTACATAAGTAAAATTAGTAAGATACAGTGGTAGGAGTTCCTACCTACTGAAAAATAAAAGGGAATCATCAAGTGGGCAGAAAAACCTTCAAGATAAGATTGCTGTTTTCTTGGACACAAGGGTGGAAAAAGCACTGGCCTGGCTTTGGGTCAGGTTATGTCCTACTGAACCACTTCCACTGAAACAACAAGGAAGTCTGAGAATGTTTGCTGAGGTCAATAGCTCAACTCATACTTGAGCTGAACAGATTAGAATTTTAAGCTGTTATCTTTATCTTTTTAAATACTCATGGTTGTAGAAGCTGGAGGGACAGAACACTTCCGCTACTCTCCAGCTTTGTCATTACAGAGCAGAATTGCAAACACCCATTGGGCATAGCGTGAAAAGCTCCAGCCAGACACTCAAATCCTTCTCTGGAGAGGTCCCAAAGATCAATTAATCCAAACTTATTGTTCATCAGACTGAATGGTTTGATGCTTGGCATTGTGTCTAGCTTTGCAACACAGTATCCCTCCAAACAGGTAACAATTGAAAGTTTTGTTATTTGAGTAGGAAACCTCCCGCAATGCTAAATCAACTAACTTCAAAACACACTGAAAGGAACATTTGTAAAGCAAAAATAATTTGCTGGTCACTAGTGTACATTCTAAAGAACTGCAGTGCATGAACTATCTTTCCTATACCTGTTTTATCCCAACTTCTGCTAACACTGCTAGCATTAAAGCTTCCTCAGAACTCCTTTTTATAACTCCTGGTTCTCAAGTTTGGTTTTTTTTCTCAGCAACAGTGGCTGGCCAGCTTCAGATGCACCTCTGGGCCTGGAGAATTGAAAGCTTAAACTTAAACATGCATCTTTGATTAGCAGCCACTACATACCAACCAAAATTACTTTTGAATTGCTTAATACGTAGGTGTTAATGGGCAAGCTATAAAAACCTTTAAATATTAAATCATCCCATACACAAAATAACTAAACAGGACAACATCTCAGACAGCCTTGTCTACAGCTATTAGTTCACGTATTTGTAAATGTCTAGACTAATACTGACCAGAAGACACATACTGCTGTTCAAATATTAAGCTTGTGAAATCTGACAAAGAATTTAGTACCTTAACAGCAGAAACATTTCTGCAGTGTACCACAAACAGTGGTACTCGCACGGGCACACACCCCCCATTGCTTTTATATAATCACTTCTCTTTCATTCCAAGAATGCTATTTTTTGGCAGACTTATTACTGCAGTGCAGGAAGAGAGTTCATACTGTGCTGTAGCACGAGGAACATATTTTCTTCTAGCTGTACAAAGTGATGTAATAGCAATTACAAGATAGGGGAAAACAAGTACAGTCCAAGGGTGCAGAAAAATGAACACCTTTAAAGTAGCTGTTCCTTGCTGAGATCAGCAGCACAAGTACCTGAACAATGAGCAGATTTCCATCCTGTTTGATAGGGGAATGAATGGTCAGTAGAGATTTGATCTAAATGGCAATGGTGACATAAGAACGAACAAACAAAATAGACTGGAATATGTAAAATGGAAACTAAAGAAGGTTTCAACCATCAGAACAGGGAGAGTTCTGGGGCATTTGTCAACAAGGAATAGTGAGAAAGAATATGAACTAGCTCAACATTAAACTCATCCAAGGATTTTCCAACTTTGCCTGCACTATCTTTAAAGTAGACTCCAGTCCTATCTTTATGGCCTTCAGAACAAAACAGCAGCCTGAATATTCCACAAATGTCCCCATATATAGTAACCAGAGATATGAGATGCTTGTGACCAAGAAAATGTCCATGTCCTATCAAGTTCTTCATTACTCCTTGTTTCTAAACATTATTCCTTTATCATTCAGATAGGGTTCATTTTGGTCTGTGGGCCCAAGAATTACATAAAACCCAGAACTACAGATTACAATCCTAGGCTCACAAATGTATAGCAGTTCATGTCTTATATTACCGCTATAGTTCACCTCAAAGATAATTACATGCGAGTCAACAAAGAGTCTGCAGCAGAGTGACTGCAGGATGCTCTGGTAACAGGTCCCAACTGCTTTGTGCAAACCTACGTAATTATCCCAGGTGCGCTACAATATGCTGCTTCTGATTTTCCTGTAGAGGCTGCAGTGACCTGGTCACACTGAACTTGTATTTGCCAGCTCCCCCTCAGGGCAGAGTCCTGCCCCAGGCCAGGTTAGCTGCAGTGACTGAAGACCACAAGCATCAAGGCGAGGGATGACATAATCAGGGTGCAGCACGACTTAATTAACTGAGTTCCCCCTCCTGCCGTTTCAGGCTTGGACATGAATGCTGAAAGAGGCTTCTGGGAAGTGTCATATCCTGGCCATTGCAGTGCTCTGTTTGGGGCACACCGAACTGCCTTTCAAGCCATCCCAGGGAAATGGAAGAACGAGTATTTCCTCTTACGGAACAGACTGGTTTGCCTAGGACATCTCTTCCATTTTTATCTTCTACTCTGCCTGCATCCTGCTCCATTTAAATTCTTGGCACTGGGACTGAAGGTTTGGTGAAGTCTAATGTTAAACACTTCAGCACGTAAATGCAGCAGGACCATCTGTTACACAAGGCACAAACCCAGTACTCAGTCACCAAGGTCTGTTCTCTCTCCAGTTCACTCAGGAAAAAATGCAGGCATCACGTAGAAGACACATGCAAGGCTCTTCTTCCCTCAGCATCTCACCTTTATAGAGGGGAGAGTGGGAAGAAAAGAAATCATTGATAAAGGCAGAGGCTATTGAGCAACTTGTCAAGAGAAAGATCTGGAGTTTCAAGATGTTCAAGATGTGGAGGAGCCAGAATCTGGTTGCCAAGACAAAAGCAAGATGGTTTATATGGATGAATTGAAGGTGTTGGTGTGGCTGTACAACAACTGTGGTGATGCCAACGTCAAAACACAGGAGTAATTAGCTAAGGTCACTCTACCAAAGGGAAAAGGGCACAACACTCTTCCCTTTCAGAAAGCCAATCCACAGGATCAGTTAGGGCTCCAGACACTGTGTTTGCATGTTGCCCACAAAACTAGCACAGCTTCCTTTCATTCCACAGATACACAGGAAAAGCAAATGAAGTTCTATTCACTGCTGCTTGCCAGGCAGCCTAATCAAATAAATCTGGGAAACATTTCAAAACACTGAAGTCTTCTGAAAGACAGCCTCTGGGAAAACCATAGACCAAAGAAGAAGTATACTTACAGGTGAACCTTTCTTCATCTCCTTCTCCCTCTGTTTCCACATTTTGCAGCTTAAATTCAGTCAAGTCTGTTTGGAGAACTTCATCAACTGCAGCATGGATCAATGATGCTGCAAGAAGTGGTGAAACACCTCTGCTGGCAAGAAAAGGAAGGGAAAGCAAAATAGACTGCATTAGTTTAAACTGAGCTACAATCTCGGAGTGTATGGCTGGTGACCTCAGACTTAGAAAGCATTACACACAATACCAACTTCATCAGTAAACTAGTAGAGCAAACCATATGTTCAATATTTATTCACACAGATCTTTAGTAAGATCCTCAGTTAGACAACTGCTTTCTCAAGAATGTAAAGAGGAAGAAGTGTATGAATCATATTTTCAAACTGTTGCCTCACACTCCAGTCGCAGATGGTACCTCCTTCTCTTGAGCTCTCAGATGGGAGCTGCTACCTTCAGTTCCAGCCTCTGAACACACACATTTTGTTTCTACTCACTACACAGCATTTCTTGCTTGCAGTCAACAATCTCACCACAGACAGTATCAAGATCCCAGCATTGTAGTAGATGCGAATCTCTAAAAAAGTTACTTGGAACTCTCCTTCCCTTCACACGGAAAGTCATGCTTAGTGCTAACCTACAGCCCTTATCATCCAGTTTATTCTGACTGGAAGTTTTCCAAAGAAACCACCCAGGTAAAAGGTGCAAAGAATTGAGACTGGGGACTAGGATGAGAAGAGACTCCGAGACCTGTGATTTAGACCAAGCTTTTAGTTAGGCATATAGAAGACAATAATGCTACACGATCCGCTCACCATCTCCTGTTCACTCAATGTTTTACAGGAAGCACACACTTGCTATAATGTTTTTGAATCTGTAAACAAGTAAGTTCCATCCAACTCCAAAATAAGGCTACTATAAAATAACTCCTATACTCACTATAGTCTCACGGCAAGCACTAACAACTACAGTACACAACACAGATTCCAGCCATTTTCTATGAGAACAATGAAGAATAAGCATCAACACCCATAAAAAAGCCACTTTATCCATTGTTCATGGAGTGGTTGATTCCCACAAAGTACTGAATTACACAACCAAAGCAAATACCACATTAAGGCACCTACAGCAAGTCAAGGACAAGACTTTGTTTTGCCAGGAAACATTTAGAAAGTTCTGCATAAAACTGGTTTGCTGGGGAGTATGAAATGGTGGAAGCAACTGGTCTGTGATGTGGCTCAGCAATGAGTGGTTTGTGTGTACAGAAGGGCAGGGAGGGGAAGACCGTGGGGTTTTAGATCCCAGTGACAACAAGCTGAAATGCATTTTGCCATTGTGCTCCTGAAAGAGAGGCCTTGTCACATCCTCGCAGCCGTGTGTGAGCACCTCCCGTGGCAGCAAACAGAAAGCATTGTGTCAGTCAGCAGGCTCCAACACAGGCCTGCTTTATGCCACGCATTCTGTGGCGGCGACGGCCCAATTTAATGAGTTATTTCAGTACTTCAAATAGATGGCAATGTGTTTGCAGTCCTTTCAGTGCTAGCTGCAGTCATGTCACATCAAAGGAAAACAGAATGTGGCTTTTTATTTCTTTTTTAAGGCTAATATGTCTAGGTGAGTCAGTTCCTTTCCTAGCTCAGTTAAGTAACAATGCCCGCTTATAACGACTCCAACACTGGCAGACAACCTTTTAAAAGGCCAGGCAAGAAAGACATCCAAAACAGATATGGCACCCCCCGCCCTCCAAAATCCTTCTTGTTGTTGCTTGCGTAAGAGAAAAAGAAAGGAATATGAAAATATAAGCCCCACAAACAATGTCAGATACGTTGTTGATGCGCTGAAAGTCAGAAGCTTTAGTCAATGCACGTTTCAGCTCCAAGAATAGAGACAAGAAACATTAAGAAAACAGCGATGCATTTAGCTGCACAGCGAGAGCCACAGCTTCAGACATCTTCAGAATTTCTCTGCTATGCTGGAGGAAAAAATCAAATCTAGCCTGAGTTCACAGCTCCGCATCAGAAGAGGGCTTAATACTTTGATTTTAAACTTTGTACATTTCTGCTTTCCAGAGTCCAGGATTGCTGAACTGGGTCCATAAAAAGCAGCTTAAACAAAAGGAAATCTACTAAGTGCTAGAATGCACAAGTCCTCTATAAACCTCTGCTTGGAGAATGCCTGTAACAAAGAAAAAATATACAAATTATGTCACATCCTTCAACTTTTTCCAGTTGCCACCCAGTCCTTAAAAAGGAAATTCAGTGATTCCTCAGTACTGATACGCTTCACTCAGCTTTGCTTCCTTTGTATTTCCTCCCCCTCCGTAGTTCTGCAAATCTACAAAAAAGTGGTTGTTTATTGGGATTTTGTTATGCAGATAGCAGCAACATCAAGCAACTGATTCTGATGCACTGAAAAAAGATAACAGTCTAAAAAATTAGCCAACCTATTTAGTTAAATCTCAGTTCTGAACAGAACCTATTTGTGATTACTTTATTAACTCTTTATTATAATATTACCATATTGGCAAGACTGGTTTTCACTCGAGCTCAAGTAAATGGAGCTCTAAGGAATGACATCTTCCATTCAGGTTCAATGGTTACCAGTTCTAAGCTCATCTTCTAAATGAGAGACTTTAAGAGTTAACAAAATGTGTCATTAAAAAAGAGCAAGAACTGCTGCTTTAGTTGAGAGCTACAAGGTCTCACTTGGCTGGAGAGAATCTGGAAACAGCCACAGTACCTATGGCAACCAGTGCAAAAGTAACCCACTGCAATTACCATTACAGACTTCAAACCTTTCCTGTAAGCAAAGAAGAATGTCACTTATTGTTAAAATCTTCCTCTCAAAGAAGCCCAAGACACCCTGGTGATGAGCTGAACCAAGCACAATTTAATCTCCATGAATCAGAAGGAACACTGTAGCTGTTTCCTAAGTGGAAAACCAACTGTATCGGGAAGAAGAGGAAAGCTGGTGGGGTGTGTTACATGCACAGGATGCTACTTTAAGAGAATCTTAGAAGAAACACATCAGCTCCATTTCTCTGACACGCAACACTGAACACTCAGCCTCAGCATACACAGTAGTAAACAGACTTTGAATTTCTTTGCTGCAGGCTATTTCTTTGCTAACATAAAGGGTGTGTTTTGACCACAATAAAAAATACCTAAAAAGAATTAAAGCATGTTGTAACAGTGCAGATGAGGCATTGTAGCTTCACCAGCAGCTGAAGTCAGATTGACAGTGGCAGGAGCATGGAGCTCATATCCTCCAGCCACTCACTGTAAAATACAAGCCTCATTTCAAAAACCTGAGTACAGATAAAAGAGATAAGTTAAAGAGTAAAGCAATACTTATGCTAATAAAGAAGACACTTAAATTTATATGCCACTCTTCTCCTTTAAAGATTCTGGACTATTGGACACACACAGTACCGGTAAAAGGAGCTATGCAGAGCTCCTGCTGATACACATACCTCTAGGCCAAAATAAAGTTACACATGGAAGTAGAATGCAATTACGGTATTTTGCATACTTTAGATTTGGCATAAATTACAGAACAGAACTTACTTCTCTTGTTCACCTTGTTCCTCTTCGGCAACACCATTTAGTTATCTATTTTATTTCATTTCAAAAGACCAGCTGTCACACCACCACAGCCACAGTGTAATCACGTATGTCAGGTCAATCATAAGACTGTTACCGACCCTTTTAGTACAAAAGAAAAAAACCAAAATATATACATGTTCTTTTGGGAAGCAGGAACCCAATAAGATAACTTCTTACTTATTTTTATTTGGGTCATTAAATCCTCAGTACACTTGCAGCGAGTATTGCAAACAAGTCACCAGTTCAAAGATGTTCCCACCTCTTCTTCCCCTCCAGTTTAAGAGGGTACGTTCAGAAGTCTCTAGCAAACAGTTTTGTGGGTAAGGGGGAAGCATCCAGAGCATCAAAGGTCAGGCCACCACACCTTGGCCAGAGCCTCAGGTATAACTACACTTTTCACAAAGACTCAAAAACAGCCGGCAGACTTCCTGCAGTGCTCCACGCCCAGCTTACAGTGACTTTGAGGATTCAGAGTAGTGCAGCAGATGGCAGACCCCAAACAGCTGCTCCTCAGCACTGGGAGCAAAGGAACGAGCTCTGTGTCACCTTGGAGGGTGGTACAAAGCCTCTCTAGGACACGCCAAACACCCCATGTTTACACAAAGCCTTCTGAATTTTTATTTACTGATTTTGCAAGCAAAAGAATTCATATTCCCCCACCCCAAATACACACATTCTCCCACAGTACTGCCAGGAAATCTGCTTGTATAAAATAAAGCACAAGAGATTACCAAATGTCTTGGCCAAGTATTGATCACTTATCTCTCAAACTAAAAAAAAAGTTACATGATGTTGTTTCTAGACATTATCACCAAAGTCATGGCAACAAGGCAGCAGCAGTACCGCAGACCAGAGCACCACTGTATAATCCTCTTTTCCTCTCAGGATGTGCATACACACATATGCTGGGCAGAAAGAAGTGCTATTTCTGCTAGCACAAGCTCCAGCATAAGTCAGCTGTAGCTGCCTTACATCCGAGGGGAGATGTGCCCTTATTTGCTCCGTGGGCTCTGTAACAGCAGAAGATCACACACAGCACAGCTCTGCCACTGTGGGCTCAGGGTGTGTTTCTAGCATGTTACAGCTCTATCAGCGGGTTTAGTGCAGATCTGCAAATGCCAGCAGTTCTCCAGCAAGTGAAAGATCCTCTCACACTGCCAAAATAATAGCAGGTCACAAGTTTCCTCATAAACAAAAGCTGCTTGTGTTCAGTATTTTCTCCCCAATCTGCTACTTTTATTTTCCTTTCTCTTTTTATTCTTATAATCAACTACAGAATGTTTCCACTCAAGCAGCTCTAAGCATTAGGATTTATTAGAGCAGTACCCAGAGTTCCCAGGGTGATGGTGGCCAGAAAAGTACAAATATATATCCATTAAGGAGAGAACATCTGACATCCTACAATGCACAGGAAGTTGTTTCTTGTGTTAATGACATCAGGTCGTTAAAGGAGATGAACAAGAGAGAATCAAAACAAATACATAAACAATGCCACACACAGAATTTCCATCTCTTATGGTTACATGAAGCAGTTTTGTTCCAGCTTTTCTTATGAAACTACCAGAAGCAGCAGCTTTAGAATCCAGAATCCATCTGTTCAGGCCCTTCAGTCATTACTGAACAGTTTTTATACAAAATGTGCAATGAAGAGTCACCTGCTACTTCCATTTCATTCTCAGCAGGAATAAAAACCACACAGCAGAACAGGAGGGGCTTAATTCCACAAAAGCCACTTTACAATTAAGCCCTAAATATGTTGTTTCAAAACTGAGTATTTATCTTGAAACAAAAACAGAAAGGGTGTTTCACACAGGTTATGAGAGCAAAATATGCAAACATGTTCCCAAGCAAGGAGAAGTATCAGTACATTACATTAAATTGTTCAAATTAGGAATCAGGCAGTAAATTTTAGGGGATTTATTAAAAGCAGAGGTCACAGCAGAAAGTCGTTTTCACTGAGGAAGAGACTAAAGAGCATTTTAAGAAGAGACTGGGAAATCAGAAGCAAGGTAAGATTTTCTTTTCCCCCTCCTCATCCTTAAATCACATAAAAACATCAAAATACCAGAATTGCTGAATTAACTACTCTAAAAGCAGGGAATGCTGGAAATAAAAATGTCAGGGCCACACCTTGGGTGTGAGCACTACAGTGTAGAGCACAAAGACACAAAACAGGATGCTGAGGCAACAGCAGATCACTTGGGAGGGGGCAGAACAGGAAGCCCAAGCCTCCCAACTGTTATTGTAGTAAATCTCCTCAAACAGGAAGGCTGCAGGAATTTCACATTGTTCTTTGGATATGTCACAGGATGGCCATACAAGTTTCAGCTCCTATCAAGGGGAAGACGAAATTTCTATATCTGGGGTCTGATTTCATCTCACGTTCTGTTGCAGTCAGGAATACTTCGGGTTAATTTCTAAAGCTTGGGATGTAACTAACGGCCTCTTCATTCACATTCACCTATCTTCATAGACTATCAGAACACAGCTATTACCCAAAAGTGTACGTTAATTAAAATTCTGCAAAACAAGATTACTTTAGCCTGCTGATTCTTCAGAATGTTATGTAGGTATTTAGCTGCAGCTAGCAGCAGGCAGTTCCATTGATTTAAATGAACTGTTCAAAGTAGAAATATCTGCAAAGCTTCACCAGATTGGTGATTTAGGGACAAGGCCTGTCAGGGAGCAAAATGGTTTGCTGGTTTGGCTGGTGTTTCGCTATGGTAGCCGCATTTGCAGAAATTTGCTAAAATAATTCATTTTAGATTAGGACATTCAGTGGTTAGCCTGATGTATCCAAGTGCTTCCATGTAAAGAGATGTGTGCAGCCTTGGAGAAGCAGCAGCATTCAGAAACTCCTTGTTGGACCCAACCAATGTTATTCCTTGGCCCATTCTCTTCTCAACAGAAATCCTGATCAGTAGTGGAGGAACAATGTTCCTCATTGCAAAGACACAAAGGTTTGTGCCTCCAAGCAACTGGAAGAACAAGCTAAACATCACCATATGCTGCCTCATGAGCCAAAGATATCGCTGGACCTTGGTTGGCTTGGGCCCTTCAGGGCGTGACCCACACATCTGTGCATGTGTGAATGAAGAACCTGGCAACACAGAAATAAGAAGCAGAACAGCAGAACTGAGTGTCAAACTCGATTCCCAATAACACTTGGATCTGCAGAGAAATCCTTCATCAGTACTAACCACCATGTGAAATACATTCTGTGATGCTAGAGTGTTAGAGAAATCCCACAGTCAGGAAATAGAGATCAGGCATCAATGCCAGAAGTCAGCAAGGTACGTCCAATAACATCTTCATAGTGTTAAACCTATGTAGAATGACATAGTGATATTTGAGGGTGTGTATTTTCCACCGAGCTGCCATCCATGTGTTTGGGATGCTGCCATGACAGCCTGCAGACTGCTGGATCTCAACTACAGTGACCTCCTGCACAGTCACTAATCTGGCACCACTTCTGCATCTTCAACAACCTCTATACAAACCTTTAAATGTCTTCTAATGTCAGGCCTCGTCCTTATTTTTCCACTCCTTAAAATCTTTTAACATCCTTCTTTCTCTTATTTCCTTACTATTCCCTTATTTATTGAGGACTCACAATAAAAAAAAAGCTTATTTAGCCTTCAAAGCTGCATTTTTAATTGATCCACAGTAGCAAACATGGGAAAGAAAATGTAATGTTGGCAATTTCTCACACAATCAGAGACTTCAGCTTTAGTTCCTAATTACAGGGATTATGAGAAGAAGGCCTGCAATTTCAAAACACAAGACTCCTGTCTTGGCCTTGGGCTGTATCAGTCTTTTTCTCCACATGCAAGAACTTAGCCTACCCAACAGGAAAATGCAGCCTTTTTGCAACTGCAAGATGAGGTTTCTCTTCATCATAGGAGTCCAAAAGTGAGCTATAATTCTGCAGGGATCCCTACATTTGGCACTTCAGGTACACAATATTACACCCAAATTCATGGCTTCACTCAAACACAGAGCTGCCTGCAGCCAGCCATGAGAACTCATAAAAACACTTCCCTTATCTATTCCTGTTTTTCACAAATATTTTGTGAAAGAAGAATTAATAAGTAGATTGCTGCACTTCAATTTTGCTTTACTTTCTTTAGCTCTCTTTCCCTTCCTTTTTTTTTTTTTTTTTATTGCCAGCTCAAGACTTGGGCAGCTCCACAAGAGAGGCTGTGGAGCCAGAACTGGCTGCAGGGCAGGTATGTGAAAAATGCAGCTTCTGACACTGGCAGGCTCCTCTCTGTGTAAACACCAGGAGTGACAGGTGAGGTGAAAGCATTGCAAAACCATCATTCCTCTTCTGTTTCCACTTGTTACCGTGCCCAATAGACAACAACAGAATGTCAGCAGATATGCAGCTCAGAAATACCGATTTTTAAAGCACTGCGGTTTGAGTAACATATCCCATAACTCTACAGCTTCATACCTTCCTCTCTAAATCAATTGTAGAGAGCATCAGCCCGGCCCAGGTGGCAGAGTGGGTGCCATGTGATAAGTATTTGTTTAAGACTGGCATTACCCTGTTCTCTAGAGCGCTCACCCAGAACCACTCTTGCTCCACAGAGCTCGAAGATTCAATGCACGTGATGAATTTGCAATCTCACTGTGGAATGCAACAGCTGTGTTTTGTTCAAGAGCAATTTAGTCAACGCACAACTAAACAATGCAATGATTATCTGGGCCTTTTAAAACTAGAGACTAAGAAATTGTATTTCTTTGGTATGCATTTCTCATCTTCAGATTTAGGCACACCATTTAACTGAGTGATATTATGTCCATAATCATCTCTGTAATATGTAGAGTAACTTGATTTTTAAGGCAAATTTCCCAGACAATTTAAATATCTAAAAATCACCTATACACTTTCAACAACAACAACAAAAAAATCTATCTGGTGTTCATAAATTCACCAGATGGTAGTTAAAACAGCAAGTAGACCAAACCACGTTTACTATCTATCAAATTCCTCTAGTAACCAGGTAATATTCAGCATATATATAACCAGAACCAGTCTCCCCCACACCCCAGTACCACAGCACAGTCTGATCACCACTCGTGTTCTTTTAGACCATCCACAATCCCTGTTCTCGACTCTTACAAGCAGGTTAGTGAAGCAGATCGTGGTAGGAACTTTGTAACAGCTGGAATGCACAGGCCCCACTGACGAAGTGCAGGAAGAGAGTGGAGCATCAGGAGACAAGAAATTGGTGGGAGATAACTTGTTCTTGATGAAGCACTAACTTGCCAAAAGAAGAAAGTCACATCCAAATTCTTAGCAGTGTTAAAGAGGAAGCCTAAACTGTTCAGGATGAAGGTTATAGGGATGCAGCCAGAGGATGACAGAAACATCACTGACGAGCAGCTGTGTGCTCCAGCGGTGGTGTGACTACGCTCCTGAAGTTTTAAGAAGACATCAGCTCGAGAAACCCACACAAGCACACCCCACTCGGGAGGGCTGGGGAGCTGAACACCCCTGGACCCGGTTTGTTTCCCACCCCTGGCAGCCCTGCGAGGCGCCTCACGGATGCCCTCCCTCCCAGACTCCAAGCTGCCCCACGCAGGTGCCCTGAGGGACCTGAATTCCCGCTGTCGGCGCTCCACCACAAGAATCGCCCTATCGCGCTAACTGCAGGCTTGTAACTGAACCCGCGCCGAGTGGGAGAGGAATATTTTTGAAAAACGCAAATAAACAATACCATAAAGGCACGGGGCCGAAGGCCTACAGCCTGAATGGAAGCGTGCTATTAACAGTCACCAAAAGTAATTTAGAAAGGGGAATGATAAATAAATAAATGAAACGCCAAACCTAAAATTCCCTGGAGACGCTGAGGGCTCTCCCCCGCCCCCGGCGGGCCCCGCGTCAGGAGCAAGCGCCTCCCGCGCCTGCACCTGCTGCGGCCCCGCTGCCGGGGCGGCCCCGCTCCCTCACCCCGGCCGCCAGCGGCGCCCCCCGG
>VZTG01004388.1:0-13412 GCA_013397845.1 Melanocharis versteri | reverse complement strand
TGCCCTCCTTCCACGCACCCCCTGCCATCAGAGAAGGGCTGAAAGCAGCAGAAAGGTGCTTCCCAGGGCTGCCTCTTCACCGCGTTCTCCCCACGCTCAGCACTCATGGAATCCTAGAATAACCTCACTTGGAAGGGACCATCAGGATCACCCCAAAAATCCCACCATGTGCTTGAGAGCATTGTCCACCCCTCCTATGGCTTCCCCTCCAGACCATTCCCCATCCTCGTGGCTCTCCTTTGGATGCTTTCTAATCGCTTAATGTATTTTTTACATTGTGGTGCCCAAAACTGCACACAGTACTCAAGGTGAGTATTGACCCAGGTGAGTGGCTTTTCCATCCTAAAATACTTACTCGACATTAGATTATGAGGAATTACACACCCTGAGAAACCACACACAGAGATACATGCAAATGGGAAGGGTGTAAAGAGATTTTACAAGCAAAAGTTTGGCTGCAAATAGCCAAAGTAAAAGCTATGCTTGTAAGAAGAGGAAAGCATTCCTGCTCATCTCAGAAGCCATGGAGAATGACCAGTGACAGGTTTCCCACACCTCCAGGACCATCTCCAAGCATCACAGAAATCCCAGCCAGCAGCAGCAGCCAGCTGGGCACACAGGTATGTTCAGAGCAGTTCCTGGTGTACAAACCAGGCTACAGGTAAGAGAGGACTTGAACAACTGAATCAGTACAAGCACCCTGAAAGCCATTGTAGTTTATGCCAAGAACTATGACTCTGAGGCACCACATTAACTTGATTTTTAAAACGATGTCGTGGTTCTTAATGAAAAGAAGCTATTTGCTCCAGCCTGCTTTTACCAGAAAGAATTAAAAAGAACTACAGAAGAAAAATCTTCTACCTATGGCTGGATCTTCTAAGCAGTACTGTTAAAACATAGCTCATGTTTGAGCTGTAACTGTGTAAACAAACATTTGATCAAAGGAACAGGCTTGGTGCTGTGGTATTTGGGCTGTGTTCTCTATTTCAGTAAATGCACACACTGTGCCAACTAAAACAGCAGAGTTGTAAATTACCTTTGCAGGGACTTGTCTTTCCTCTCTGTTGCCAGTGCATCCCGTGTCAGGTCACTCTCTGCACATTCTGTGTTGAAATGCAGCAGCCTTTGCACCTCCCATCTAACCACAACTAGTGCTGAAACTGTTTGGAGGCTACAGATGACACAAACTGCACTTGACCAGACAACCAGACATGCTCAGCCACGAGTACATGGAAGGAAAGGAGAGAGTATTATATATTTGTATAATGAGATTTTGCAATGTGGCACCCAGTGCTGCAGTGGTTAGATACAACTCCACACAAAAGCACGAGGACACCCTCCTTTTGACAGCAAAACCAACCAACACTGAAATGACAATGCAGGGAACAGACAGGACAAACTGGATTTTGTCAGATGTGATCTGCTGTGTGACCAGAGGAGAAAACCAGCATGGATACTCAATCTGTCTTCCAGCAGCAGGAGCAAGTCTCACATAACTGGGCCCCATTGACCATGAGATACTAGCTTGTCTGCACAGGCCATAATTTGGGAAACACTGCTCAAGGCAGATATTCCCCTTCACATTTATAATTTCCATTTTGTATGTCTGTTGGCATTATTCTTATACAGCAGAATGGCAGACTTGAAGTAGTGCACTTGCTATTGCAGATGTAATTTAAAAATCTGACAGCTGCTAATCATTTCTTATTTTTGAAGATTCAAAGTCAGATGAAGCAAGTCTCATGCCACACTTAAACACTACGGCAGCATAACACTGATCTTAATCAGTTCTTATATTCTTGGCACTTGCATTGCTGACAAAGACCCCAGAAATGACAGAAGAGACAAATTCCATTTCCTATTAGCCACAGTTAACAGTCCAGGTCGACTTCTTGAGTCTCCCTACTGTATGTGAGCTCTAATTGCATTGGTGAATCCCAACTAAAAGCTTAAAGGCTTACCCAGTTACTAGCAGATCATCCAGAATAGTTTGTTTTGTGAGCAACCTAAGGTGTTTAACTGTTCTAAGAACAGGAAAGCAGTGAAACATCAAAAATACTTAAAAATTAACTCAAAGAGAAACACGTTTTTATAAGAAGTTTATTTTCCTGTTGTGTGGCCATTATACAAAGTAAGCAGCCAGAGCTGCCATTTTGTCCTTGGGTTTCTTTGGGTTGAGTCTTCCTCCAGGTCTGCGGCCTTTGCCCCTTCCCCGCCCTTGCCTCTTCCCTTGTCCCCCACGGTGCATGGGGTGCCTCATGGCCGCGTGTTTCAGCTCCACCAGATCCTGAAACACGGGGTCACAGAACACACAGCCTGAATGCTGGGTCTCGTCGCCAGGTAGGGGAGATTTGGCTTTGTTAAAATCCACGTCCACGAGCGCCGCCTCACACAAGTCGCAGGTCTCGGGTGACACCCGGACCTTGTGGGCGTTCTCGAAGAAGTGCACGATCACGTTGCATTTGTTGCAGGCCATCTTCCACTTGGGACCCGACGTCGAGTCCAGCACCAGGACCCCGTTCTCACACTCCACGCACTGCCCAATTCCAAGCATGCTAAGGGAATGCTGACACGTGGGGTGGGTGCACTCATTACAGCCCATTCCTGGGGGAAGAAGAGTGAAACCATAGCACCCTTTATCTCGCTACTCACGCTACCCAGTCTGAAGGAAGTGAGACACAGAAGCCAGAGGCACTTGAGTATACTACAGATTTTCTAAACCACTAAAGAATGGAACTGCTCCCAAAATGGCAACTTGCCTCTTCACAGTTTCAGAATAATCCCCTGCTCAAAATTTTTTCCATAATGGTTTTCAGAATTGCCATATACTGCCACTGTACAGTACAGGCAGTTTAGACAGATTAGTGATGAAAACTAATTACGTTTTCAATTAAATGTATGGCTCCTGCCTAACTGCTATTTTATACTTGAACTACTCACTGTTAGTCCAAGATATTTTTAATTAAAAGATGGTAATAAAAAGATGCTGAAAAGCTTCAGTGCACTACTTGAAGTAAGTTTCAGTCCCACAGTTACTAAACTAACTGCAACTTCTACCTCTTCTTATATCCTTCAACAGCTTTTGACACACCGTTTATCTCTATCAAAACATTCCCAAGACCCGGTCTTTGTTTATACTCATATCCAAGCCTACTCAAATTTGCAAGGCATCAGTATCTTGGTGTCTTTCACTGCATGCTGAGTGTAGTGAAGGTCACCTACAGCGCATGCAGGTAAATTGTTTTCTTACTTCTTTTATGAAAAAAAAATCAAAAACTTGTTAACTAATAAATTTTGGTCGGTAAGTTTAATGTGAATTTTAGGTATCTTGAGTCTCATTCGAACAGCACTTTATACTAAGCAACAACGACTTTAAAACTCAAAAAAAGCACATTGCATAGACTGTACCTAATTTATTTCAAGTGAGGGTGACACCTGCATGTTTGCAGAACTCCTACCTTTTTTCATGTCCCTGAAGGGAGGATGGTTGTAACAGTATGGACACAGTGGATAGCTCTTTCCTCTGGATCCAGATGACCACAGCACCAGCTCAAAGTCATCCAGGGGACAGCGCAACTCCTTGTAGAGTTTAATGGTCCCGTTCTGGGGGAGACTGTAGGTGTCATCACAGTGAGAGCAGTGCAGGCGGCTCGGCTTGGCCTGGAAACAGAACACAAATCTCCTGAGCAACTGCAGGGCCAACAGAGTTTAAAACTCGTGGTAAACCCAGCTGGAGCTGCTCTCTGGTTTGTTCCCCAAGGCAAAACCCCATCAGCCTTTTTGTTTTAGAAATGCACTCGTAATGACCATATTTGAACCCAAGTTCAATAACAGAAAAGAAGTTTATACTCGATGCCCCCCAGCAAGTGAAATTCAAATTCCAAGTATGAGGTAAACTGACCTGAATATACTTCATGAAACGATGGCATTTGCCACAGCGGGAAAGGGGTTTGCCTGTGGCAGCCAAGGGTGAAAAAGACACTTCCATCAGTTCATCCATACCTGCAAAAGGAATAATCACATTTATGTTAGAATTCTAGTTCTTAAGAAGAAACCTTGCACAAAATCATCTACAGACTTGCAAAGAAGTGAGAATTAAAATATTTTACTGACAATGCTCTTCCTGGTCTACAAAGACTTTTAAAATACACAGCGTTTTGCACTGAGCATGCACAAACACACTGGTTCAGCTAATCTCAAGTTTTCAAAAACTCACCACTACACTGGCACAAAATAAACCTGAAGTAGAGTTTTGGAGACATGATCCAGTCCATCTCCCTTTGGAGAGCAAATTAATTTGACCAGAAACTTCCAGTCCTGGCACAACTTTTCAGAAAGCCTAAACCTCTGAAAGGAGCCTAATATATAGGTATTTTCTATGCAACAACTAAGTAATTGTAGGGAACTTCACATGTAGAAAGTTTTACCTGCAATAGAATCCACAAAATAGTGAAATTTCCTTTTGAAAATGTCAAGGGTGTGCTCCAGGACCTGATGATAATTTGCTTTACCCAGAGCTATTAAGTTGAGTTGCTTCTCTACAGCACTGCGGATCGTAGGAAGAACCAATTCTGCATCTAACAGAAAACCAGAGACAGCAGCAATGAAAGGTCAAAAATGGAGGTGGAAACTGTTCATACATAAACTGGCATCAAAATAAGCATTATTTGAGACAGAAATGCTACTTACACAGTGACAAGAGCCTTTGATATAGTAGAGGGAAAGGAACGTAGGAGGATGGAAAGGGAAGAGCATTTAACTGACCTATTTTGTAATAACCATGAACCAGAACAATGCCAAGGTTTGTAGGCTTTAGTCTTCGACCACTCTCCACTGTGACATAGTTTCGCTGGCAAATGTTGTTAATGTGGACTGGAATACTGGCATCAGTTCCTGCCACACAAAGAAGAACAATATATCCACCCTGAACAAAACAGAGTTTGCATCAAATGACTCACTTCTGGCTTCTCTGGTTTAATGTCAAATTACAGGGCTCCTAAGACTGCTTAAATTCAGATACCTTCTTATTGTTACACAACTTCCAGTGCATAACTTCTCTCTCTCTAGTAACTCTGATGTTCCTTTGCAATTCTAAGAAGTCTGACACATATATTTTAACCTTAATCCTTTCATCTCTTCCAAGGAATTACAATTGGGAAGACACCTATTCTCACAGTTATTTACTCTGGAAAAACACAGTAGAATAAGAGACTGTGTTTGATCTGACTGGGCAAATTCATGAAAATTCATCAAAATAAACAAGTCAGACTGATAAAAGAAAGTAGAATTGTGGTAAATTGTGTAATAAGATACAGAAGAATTACTGAAGATAGCAAAGCTAAAGCAAGCTGTAAAGACAAGAAATCATTCCTAAGAACGGTGAGGCGCTTCCTTCCACACCTCAGCTCTTTCTGACAGAGAAGTGACAGGGATGTGTTATGAAAGGATACTGCTTTGGACAGAAACGTTTGGCCAGAAAACAGAAACTACTAAAAATAAGGGTAAGAAAGGGAAAGGAACGTGGGGGAAGAAACAATCTACCATCTGCTGAGGGCAGCTACAGGCATGGTGGTTTGAAGGGAAAGAGATGATCACTGTACATATCCAAATGCATACTGAGAGCTCATTACTGACAGACAGTGCAGAGGAGTGAGTCGGACTCTTTGCACTCTTGGTGGATGTACTGCAGGACAATGTAAGTTAAGCAAGTTCCTACCAATGCCATGTTTTTCCATCAGAGTGATCAGTTCTGCTTCTGTCAGGTAATCAGGAGGGCTGGTTTGCTTTTCCAGCAACTTTATTTCACTAATCGGAAAAAGATCTCCTTTCTCACAGTGGGGAAGGCTCTCTTCTAATGGGATGCTGTGCCACGGCATAATTTCTGTGAACCCTGTAGGTAAAGAAACAAACAACTTGCCAGTTTACCACAGAAGTCTCAGTAGTGCTACTACATTCTTTTTACAGAAACCCAAGAAAAACCTTATGCCTTTTTGTGATTTATCCCCCAAAAGGCATTTACTGTCTGTAAAAAGACTGGTCTTCACACTGGCAAATGTGGCATGAAATCTTTGAGACTACGACATGAAAAATAACACTTTTTCTATGATAATTGAAGCATGAAAATTAGGACAAGATTTGGTCTCTGGTTTTGAGAGTTCAAAAAAGTCTTCACAATTGCACTTGTCCCCAGAGCTTCGCTTTTATATCTGTTCAGTGTATTAATGGGGAAAAAAAATTAATCTGCAGCTAATACTTACTCCTGATTAGTCTTACCTGGTGAAGTTACCACCTTTCCGACACAGGTGAATCTTTCAGGGCCAATACTGAAGGAAATGGTGGTTTGTAGGTACTTGCAGTCAGCACTGACAGTGGCAATGAAGTGCCGAGTTATGTACTCATACAGTCGCCACCCGTCTCCCCCTGGGGAGAAACAACATCTCAGCCACAAAATATAATCAAATTTCAGTACCTGGAAGCTACTATTCTGAGACAAATTTCTCCTAGAAAAGTAGGCATTAAGTTGTTTTCTTTTTCTTGGCAGTACTATAGTCCCAAGGATCAATTGCTGAAGCAGCTCTGCACTTCACTGTCACCAGAAGTTTCAGTGAGGATCAATTTTGCTCTCTCTTCACTTCCTGCCATTCAAGTAATTTTATTTTCTGTTGAAACTTAGTGATTTTGAAACTGGCACCTTACACCTCAAGGGACTGATTTCCTCACACAGCGTCCCACCACTACCGAATTTGCCTGTACCTAATTCTGCTTCTGTTGCAGCTCTCATTGGGGTGATGGGAGGATGGTCTCCTGCATCATGGCCTTTCCTTGGACGATTGATGCCTTCTGATAGCAATGTTTTTACCTGGGTGAAGAAAAAAATGGCTTACTCAGATCAAATCCATAACAACACAACATAAATAAAATAAACTAGAGATATTTAAAGTTTCTGAAGGCCTATAGGTCATAATACACCAAGTAAGATCTAGTCTAAAACACAGACTAGAGAATGATGGTACAGCTTTTGCTTGATGTACTCACAGTTTCGGCCCAGTAAGGATTATTGGCCTGTTGTCTCAAACATCCTTTCAGGTCAAAGTTTTCTGGATAATGGGTGGTTTCTGTTCGAGGGTAGCTGATATAACCCTGAGTGTAAAGACGCTCTGCTATCTGCATGGCATGTTGGGGACCCATTCCTGAGAGGGGACAAGAGAAAACAAAAATCATCTACACATCCCTGGGATTACGGTTTGCTGTATCTAGATGTACACCTTACCCAAGTATTTAAATAAATTATGGTTTGTCCTTTCCATAAGACTTCTGTCACCTTGATCTTACCAAATGTTTCATTTTTGACAAGCGGCTTTCTAAACTTGATCCTTTGCCCAAAATGATGTATTATTTGTTTTGAGAGGCCAAAATATTTTGCTTTAAAACAGTGTGAAAATCTGAACTTTTGTACCTACCTAAAGCAGCACTGGCCACTCGTAGCATTTCCACCGTGTTCAGAGCCAGTGGTCTCTGCTTCACCTTCTCTTTTTTACTCACAGATTCTACCTAGAAAACAGCATTTTCACAGTAAAAGTTCTGACATTTGGTAAATGCAGCATTTCAGTCATGTCTATGAACATCTATCATACCTACCATTGTCTATTCTTATCCTATCTGCTTTGTTCTCTTAAAAAAGTAACCACCAATATATTTTTGCTTTAGAAAATGTGACTGGAGATAATTTTAACAAGTTCTAAAATTGAAGTCCCTTTGTGCCAGGACTAGATCAGGTCTATAACTAACTGGGAACTCAGCAAGGCAGCTTATTGCTGTCTTTGCTTCCCACTTGCCTCAGCAGCACATACTTTCAGTGCTACAAGGATTTAGTGCTCATTCCAAGCAACAGTCCTAACTATAAGAATGCAGATTTTTAAAAGCTTCAAGCAGTCTTTGAACCTTGATGTCTATAAGCACTTAAATCCAAACATACTGTCAAACAAGTATTGAACAGAGCAGAGTTATAAGTTAATTGGCTACAAAGACTGTACCATATACATGATTAAAAATTTAACTGCAGGAATATTGCCCTACGCATAATTAAATTCCGATTTATTCAATGTCTCATGGGAAATAAGAGGTCTGCTTGGAGAGATCTGAACAGTATTTCCTAGCAGGTTCAGTAATGAAGAGTTCCTATCATAAGTGATGATCATTTCCAAAGCCAATACAAAGAAGAGGCTTCTGCTGAGATGACCTCACCAGCATAGTATGATCTACAATAAAAAAAATCTCTTGCCTTTTATTTTCACTTACACAAAGCTGAATGAAATAAAAACCAAAATACAGATATTCTGCACTCTTTAACAAAAAACAACCAAAAGCCCCAATACACAGCAAATGAAATATTAAATTATATTTCCTTTATATGAAATATGGATCTACCGACCTGGTAAATATTCTTACCTTTGCTTCTTTTGCCATCTTTGTTATATTCAGAAACATTTGAGCAACCTCACGATCAAACACCCTCACTCTATCCCAATCCAAAGTGAGGGAACTTTCTTTTTCAGGGTTCACCTATTGGACAAAAAAACCCCAATTAATTCCCACCAACCCTACTCCTAGAAGTGTGAGAATGCATACTCCCAACAAGAGTCCAGCAAGCAAATCCTAGGACATACAGGATTTGTTAGGACAAATTTAGGACAAACCCACACCAAGACATCAGTGCTCAAACATGCAGTTGTGCTCGTTTCACAGGGGCTTTGAGGATGGAGCACTTGGAGTTCTGGGGTCTAGGGAATGACCAGAACTATTCCTGACTGAACTGAAATACTGTCCTTGCTTAGTGCTGGGAACAGTAAAGACCGAAATAGGCAGAAATTCAAAGTCTACCATTTTGATTTAGCAGAATCAATCATTTGTACTAAACTGTCACTAGGTCATGTTTTAAGCCCCATGTACAAAAATTCATATGAAGCAACCAACAACAGCGAGCACAAACCCCTCTGTAAACAGCACCAAGCACTTCCTAGCATGACACACAACACTTCACAACAGATGACAGCAGATGCCTGATTTCACCTTTATTTTTTACTTTTAAAATCCAAAAATGGCAACTTTTTACCATGTACCCTTTATTTGCTTAAAAAAACCTTGTGATCATAAGCCATAAAACCCTGTTGGTTTGCTCTCAGAGCCTGGACACCAGTGAGGCTGTAAAACTGCTCCAAGCTGCCAAAGTACTCTGAGGACCCAATTGCCAATTAACACAATGAGCATTTTATTTGCTTTAAAATTCCAATACTCAGCAATGCCAATGTTTGTTGGCAGGCTAATTAATTCCTGGATTCAAATTAACAAGAGTCACTCCAAGGACCCCAGGGAACAAAAGAGAACCATTTTAAGTAGTCTTTTTGGCTGAATCTAAGCTTAGATGATTAGCACTGAAGAATTCTTATAAGCAGCAGACAATGAACACTTTAATACAAAACTGACATCCTGGAATCTGTTCTTGAGAGTGGTGACACACATGTGAACAGAATGAGAACACATGAGTAAACTACAGGCATTGTGAATTCTTGTCAGCAGCTACGAATTTATGAATGAACATTTCTTTTGTAAAAACAAGTACTGTAAAACTTACTTTAGCTTGCAACACCCAGTAAGTCTCAGGCTTAAATGACTGGATTTTGTCATGCCTCTCAACACAGAATCCAAGTGTTGGGGTCTGACATGGCCCAAAGGAGATGAGGGAGCTGTCTAAATTCCCATATTTCCCGTGAAAATATTTCGTCTGGAACCTAAGAGAAGGGCGGGGGGAAAAAACAATTGAGGAACGTATACATCAATATCCTCATTCCCATGAAAAGCAGAAGTTTTTGTTATCATACATACACAAAATATGAGTAATCTATAAAATCATTCAGGCATCAGGAAAAGAGCATTCTGAGAAACACCATCTCTTACAGCTAATTAAGACATAATCATTTTGCCTCACGAGGAGCTGGGAGGGGACACAGCCAGGACAGCAGATCCCAGCTGACCAAAGGGATATTCCAGATAATGTGAACCATGCTCAGCATATAAAGCTGCGAGAATAAGGAGGAAGTGGGGAACACCTGGAGGGATGGTATTTGTTTTCCCAAGTAAACCTAATGGGTGGTGGAGCCCAGCTTTCCTGGAGATGGCTGAACACCTGCCTGCCCCTGGGAAGTGGTGAATTAATTCCTTATTTTGCTTTGGCTGTGTGTGCAGCTTTTGTTTACCAATTAAACTGTCTTTATCTCACACTATGAGTTTTCCCACTTCTACCCATCCAGTACTCTCCCCCATCCCAAGTGTGGGGAGGCAGTGAGTGGCTGTGTGGGGCCTGGCTGGGGTTACACCACGAGGGCACAGAGCCATTCCTGACCCTTTCACAAAACCATCTGCAGTCTGTGCTGTCACCTTGTAAAGGCACAGCCAATCCTCAGATCCAGCTCCTGGCGGGCATCCACGGACAGAGCTTCGTTGCGATTGGGCTCTCCCAAGTGATTCATGGCATTGCAGATGTCTGTGTCGGTGATGGAACTGAATTTAGCTCTGTAAATCGTCCTCTCCGTGCCACGAGGCTTGTTCATGACTGGAAGAACAGCATCAAGAACCTAAGGAAAATCAGAAGTGTACTTCAAGAGGATTTGAAAGACAAAGGCTTTCTCTCTAAAGATAAAAAAACTACTCTCCACAAAATATTTGTTTCTATGTCACTGTTTTCTTAATTCAGCAAGATGCCATGCCAAAACATTAACTGATAAGTCAGAGCAGTATTTGTCCATCCACTCAAAAGCATATGAAGAATTAACAAAACTGAAGGATTTATTTACTATACAGAAACTGCTGGGAGCAAGTCAGTGTTCTTGGCTAAGGGCAAAGACATTCACCAGTGCAGGTGCAACACCTTTGGGGGAACATGTATCAGTGTCTCTCTGGGTTTATTCTATTTATTGCTAAGGCACAAGTAATGATAAAGTGGTACGTAAAGAACTTAAAACAATTACTCGATAAAATGTGTTTCTTTAAACTAAACAAAAAAACCCCAAACAAATACTCTTCATGTAGACTTCTGGGAATAGGATGTCAAAATATATCTTAGCAAAGTTTTGGTTCTATACCTTTTTTGTGCAGAAACCAAATTTCTGCAGTAAGCTTACACTAACATGCAGCTTCTGTGCTCTAAAGCATCTAATTGCTTAAAACAAAAGATAACAGAGATGAAGTTTTATAAGGACATAAAAATAACTACTCCAGCTGTGGAATACAGACCAATTCTTGAAGCACTGGAATGTTCTAACATTTAAGAGACCTGATTGTTCATCTGAGATGAGCAACACCTCTGAAAATTATTTATACTCTTTAACTGACATCTTACAGAGTTCAAAGCATGTGAGTTTTTCCACCAAGGCCCTCCATGCCTTTAAAACTTTATTTAACTTTAGTTTGAATTTTACTGTATACTCATAAAACAATGCATTGATGGTCTTGTCAGACAAATATATTATGGTATTGTGAGTCTTAAAAATGGAAACCCTACCTCAAAACAGATGTTTTCTCCTTCCTTATCACAATCCAACCACAAGACAATACAATCACAGCCTCTTCCCTCCACCTGCGAGAAAAATTAGTACAGTTCTTCAGCAACTCAAAATAACACCTCCCCCCTCCCTACCTATGTATTTCTTTTTCTGGTTTCAGCAGGGCGTGTGAAGTGTGAACAGTAACCAACACAGACTTATTTTAAAGAAGGCATTTATAAGCTGTGCCTAGCACTTCAGCTTGTTAAAGCTAAACTTGCTTCCAACGCTCCAATTCTGAGAAGCAGGATATCAACACTCAAAAAACTCAGAAGGCAATGGCAAAAGTGAATTTAACAAAGATTTCAGACGGTGTAAGAACCAGTAAAAATAAAATATTATTTATACTATGTTACTAAAATAGATCTAACTGTGGCAAAAAGCTGCTCCCTGCAGGAAAGGAAATTCTTATTTAGGAACATAGAAAAAGATAACTCTAAACACTACTCATAAGAAAGATACCTGTAAAAACTTCACCATAGTCAGTTTGGGATTAGCTTCTTTCTTTTCTGTGGGAGCTTTGCTAAAAAGTTCTGCTGGATCCACTTTGTCCCAGCTGTTATATTTTCCTGAAAAGCAACAGTATATTAAGTGGAGCTCTGAAGACGTATTTAATAAACAAACAGCTTTACTTTGCAGAACACTCGGCTTTCAAAATTTGTACGTAAAATTTTCTACCCTAACACATCTTGCTTTACTGTATACCAAGGGACCTCTTAGCTTTTTCTGAAGGAACTGGCAGCTCTACAAGCCTTACTAGTTAAAACATCTGATGAGCAGGCAAATACCTATGAAATCCAAAGTCATGACGTGACCACACACGGATGTCATCTTGAAGTGGGCACTCTGCCCGACAAAGGACCCAGTGTACTCATGCACAGAGCACACACCGTTGAGGCCCTTGCGAGAGGACATGTTCCCTGTGAAAACAGGATCATAAACATCAATGAGGTAAAAAAACCCAGCTACTGAAACGAATTATTTTGTGTGAAATTACATCCCCCTTTCCTTAGATCTTACAGCTAGGGTCCTCCTGCTCACAAAATTCTACTCGTTGATCAAATTTTTTATTTCATTATGTATGAATTCAGGCCTTTTTAAAAGTATATTTCATCTTCAAACTAAACTATCCATAATCTCTGCCAGCCTTTCCCTCCCACCAGGAAACCTTACAAAAATACAGGCAGTTTTCTAGACCACACACTTACAATCAATTTGTTTTATTTTCCAAATTTATAAAACTTTTACTTCAAAACCTCAGAACAGCAACTTGCTACTTGATTGGCACTTTCCAGACATCGTATGCTTTAAGGCACACTAGAGCTACACAAAATATCGAAACCACATTCCTTTATTCTTGGATTAAACAGGCATCAGGCCATAAAAATAATCAGAACGTGATGGGACATCCTGTTCTTTTATGAACTACAACCTGTCCGAAGGCACCGCTCCCAGGAGGCTGTGGCCCAAGACAACCAAGCCACTGCCCAGGGTGTTTCTCACGCTCACTGCACTGACAGCAGCCCGGGCAGACGCCTCCCGTTAGCTCGCACTCATCCCCGTGCTCCGGCCGCGCCTCCGGAGCGCTTCCAGCGCCGCGGGCACAGCGGCGGGCACCGGCCCCGGCCCCGGCCCCGGCGCCCCTACCTCTCGAGAGGATCTTGGCGATGGACTGCGCCAGGGACGGCTTCTCCGCCACCATGAGCACGGTCCTCATCTTCGGCCGCTGCGGCGCGGAGCCGCGGGGACGGCCCGGCGCTGCTGGGGCGCGGCGGCTCCCGCGCCTGAGGGCACCGAGCGCCGCTCAGCCCGCCC
>VZTG01004386.1:362639-372826 GCA_013397845.1 Melanocharis versteri | reverse complement strand
CCCTCAGCCCGGCCACTGCCGCCCTCAGCGCGGCGCTTCCGCTCCGCCGCGCGGGCCCGCCGATCGCCCCGCCCACCGCCGCGCTCAGCCAATCCCCGCGCGCCTGCCTCCCCGCCTTCCGCCCCCATTGGGCTACGGGGAACCGGCAAGTGAGGAAGTGGCCAATCAGAGCCCGCGGCGTGGCGGCCCGCAGGGGAGGACGCGAAGGAAGACTGCGGGCGCTGCTCCCTCACGGGGCCGGGCGGGGTTGCGGTGCCGCCCCCGGGGCAGCGCCTCCAGCCCCGGGCCCGGAGCGGGGTCGCCTCCGGCTGCCGGGCACCCCCGGGGCAGCGCTGACACGGCTCTGCGGTTTGCCCTTGCTGAGAACGTAGGAGGAGAGGCCAGGTCTGTCACTGCTGCCCTCCCGTCTAACGTGGACTGGGCTGTATGGAAAATGATAGCCAGGTCAGGCTGAGGGGTTATTAAAGGGCCTTGGGGGAAAACGTGCTGTGGGTAGGACTGTCCAGTTATCATCAAAGCCAGGGAAGGACAAATGGCCTCAGAAGGAGAGCAGTGTCGGAGACAAACCGGCTCTGAGGTCACAGCCCAGGTACGGGCAGTGTTCAGACCCAGCCTCGGGGAGCCGCAGTTGGCACTGTCAGGTCAATCAGCCCCTGCTGTTCCTTTCAGGCCACTTCTAGCTCAGAGCTGGCAGGCGGCACATTTAGGTCTGCTCCTCCCTGCAGTTCTGGCTCTTAGAATGGAGTAAATGTCTACCCATTTAGGGAATTTACAGAGAAAAGTAACACAGTGTTGAAAAACAAAGGGAATGCATGTTTGTGGAGTGACTTGGATGATAATACATCACAGCTCCAGTAATTTCTGGATTATATTAGAGCTTCTAATTATAGGGCATAAACACTACACAAAGAAGAACTAACAATGGTTGCTGTAGCGTTAAGCTGTAGCAATAACATAAGATCTTTGCTTTTGGATCACAAAATTCACCTTCTGTGCTTCAGTCTCTTGCAAAGTTCCTATAACAAAGAGATTAAGCTCTGTTCTGTAGAAAAAACACCTGCAAAAATTAATATACACACTGTCCTTTATTGCACTTTTGCAAACGGAAGAAATACCCCTTCGCCCCAAAAAAATTCTCAATAAGAGGCAGCCATGGACAAAGGACACTTGAACTCCTACATAGTTCTTTTGTCTCTGAAACTGGCCATTGGGTTGACCCATGTACCACATCACAGCCTTGTGTGAGTCCCATGTAGCACTGTGAAGAATGCAAAGTAATTCAAAAGAGCAAAAGATTTTGACCTTCTTAGTGGCAAGGAAACAGGTAGAAGGGCTCCTGTCTTGGGACTTAAATCTTCGTTATAATGGTATTTTGTCCTTGCAACAGCAAAGAACTGAAACACTGCACTTGATATTATAGGATGATTTAGAAAACACATTAGTGTTGATGGGTAGTGCAAACACCATTAGACGCTCAGCTGACTGTCTCTTCCACCAGTCCTGAAGCTGCAAGGCTTTTTCCTGCCCATGTGATACCACTCAATCGAATGGTTAGCTTTTTTGTGCTGGCTTTGGCCTGTTTCCCATAGCTATACCTACATTAAAGAAAAATCTGTGACTTAAATGACAGGCCAGCATTAAAACAAGCCCAAGTACTAAACTCAGTCACATACACACGTGTCTGTACACATACACACAGAGTGTGCTTTTCTCAGGACGGAAAACTAATTTCCTAGTGCTGGAAGTATAAAGGTTTATTCACAGAAAAGCAAAAGATCCCCCACTGATAGTCAAATGCCATATTTTTATGTCATTCTAAGCAGCCTTGCTGTTCTAACTAAGACAACAGCTCACATTTGCTTCTGTTGTTATAACTGGGGCAAAACCAGATGTCTGTGGTTGCCATTTTAGCCGTGGAAAATCAATCATATGGGGCTTTAGCTGGCACCTGTCTATCTTTCTGGGAGGTCGCTCAGTCTCAGTGCATTTAGTGCCGTTTACATGGTGCTCCCTACAATGCTTTTCAGTCCCACTTTAGAAACATAATTGGGTTAGAACGGTTGCCAACAAAGAGCCCATCAATGCTAAACACCCACGGCAATTAACAACCACCTCATTGCCACAGGGCCCTCTATTGTTTCTGGTAGATTGCTGTAAGCTCCAGGTAAAATTGCCTCAGAAATTATGAGGCTTCACATTGGTCATAGGAACATCAGGTTTTTTTTGATAAGAATCTCTTTATGATTCTTGTTTATGCATGCAAACAAAATAATTCAACAGTGCTGTAAAAGGAGAGAATGTAAAATGTAACTACAAGGCCTTCAATCACTTAACCCCACCCATCCTTTTGCACAATTGATTTTCAAGCATTTTGGAAACTCCTACCATTTCCACTCAGGTGCAGCTGTAAGTATAACCCGGCCCTCCCTGAAAAAATGATTGAGCAGTACCAAATGCTTTTTGCATGCAGGTATGAAAACCTGTGGCACAAGAAAATTTCAGAGGGTTTATGCTTAGCCAAAGAAACAGATTATAGAAAAAGGATATAATTTTTATGTTGGCCTTTGTTTAATATGCTTTAAACTTTCTGTTTGCTTTGCATGACTGGAGCAGTTGCTGACAACTAAGGTAGCAGAGCTGGCAGCTCTGTGTGATCTACACCCCAAAAAGCACTGGTGCATCTTTTAGTATAGACAGCCCTTGATTTATGGAGAACACTGCAGCAACACCTGGGTTCTTTCTCAGACCAACACAAACCTTAGGCAAAACAGACAGGGACAGTTCTGAAGCCATTAGTACCTGACAGAGAAACAAGTCCACATGAGCTCTTCCATTGGCTTTTCTCTGCATCTGGTCCCTTCTCTGATGTCAATAAAGATGAACTGTGCTGAACTCAAGGGAGTAACTGTAGACAATCAGGTCTGCAAAGATTCTGTGTTTTTCTTCTGTCTCCTCCTTTCACTCCACACTGAGGAACAGCTGGTTATAAACCTCATTTCAGATGAAACATTTGTCTCCACTGGCATGCCTTACAACAGAGCTCTTCCAACTGTGACCCCTAAGCCATACAAACAGTCAACAGGAGTAATAATGATAAAATGCTGTCACTCGGGGAGAAATCAAAGTGACAAAAAATGGCTTGCCAAAAACTTATAGAATTCCAGTTTCTTATCACTCAGCCTAAGTTGTTTAAGGACTAGATAACCAAAATAATTTGCTTAGATTTTTGCATTCATTAGATATAAACATAATGTAAGAATAAGCAAAGTAAATAAGCAGAAGACATTTGACAAAAAACGTATTAACATACACATATATATATGCATTTAAATTGAAGATTTTTTTCATCTGGGGGATAAGATTCGATGTTTTTTAATTGCTGTCTTCTATTTCTAGTCTTAGAGGTAGAGAGGATTTCCTGGAAAGTTCTGCAGAATCCTGGCAATCTGTGTCCATCACTGTCGCCATCTCTCAGCCACTCTCCTGCCTGATGCTTGTCCTTCAAGAGCAGGGGATCTCCCCTCAGAACCCCAAAGGAATTAATCTGCATTTCCATTCAATCAACTGAGATTTTTCACATGTTTTCAGTGATGCTGGGAGGCAACAACAATCATTGTAAGTGATCTGCCAGATTAACTTACATGTGCAGTAACATTGCTGAGGTGTTCCTGATGTTTGCATTAATTTCTTTTTTCCCCTTAACATAAGGACCTCCCTCTGCTATCTTTAATTCATTTTAATGGCTCCTGATCAACATTTGTAAAAATCAGGTTCAGGCTTAACTCTGCTTTTGTTTAAACAGTGTAAGTTGAAGCTGAGGAAGTTATTTAGAATTTGTAGACATGGATTGGAATGGTTGTTTTGATGATTAGCTTCTATTTTAGAATAAGAATGTAAAAATGCAATGTATATTACATCAGTTCAGGCAGCTTTCAAAATAACTTAGTTCTTCATGGAATTTGAAAAACCTCTAGACATCTGTTTCAGTGGTAGGTAAATATTAACGTAAATCTGAAAATTCCACTGAACATCTATGCACCTTTTATATAACCTGTTCCTTTCTGACCTCAATAGAGATAATTTCCTCTAGAAACCTTTATCATAAATACCAAGAAATGAGCTCCAGATAGTATAATAACTTTCAGAGAGGTCAAACTGAATTCCTGATGCAATCAAACAGTTAATGGAATCAGATAGTCTAGGTTTAGCTATTAATGTACACAGTTAAACAGTACCTATTTTGGACCCACTGTTTAATTGTCTAGGAGAAATATTCCCCATCTCAACTCTTTTTTGACCAGGTGTCTTTGTATATTTAATAGACCTCAACATCAGGCAAAGAGGCATCTGGAAAAGGGATGTGCAGGCTTTACACCATCTCAACTCCAGCTAGAAGTCACTGATGCTGTAGCTTAGTTCATATTCAAATATTATTTTTTACCACACATTAGACACTGAAGGAAATGCAGCAGAGAGAAAAGAGCCCTCTGAAAAAAAGGAGAGTGGATTAAAATTCACCATCAGTGAGCCACAGTGTCACCAAGGACCAGAGGCCTGCTGTGTGCATCAGGAGGGATTTGAGTTTGGTGCTTTTAGCAGTCCTCCGTAACTTAATGCCGAGTGTCAAGTTCATAAGAAGATCACAATGGCGATTTTTGCCTTCAGCCACCTTGCTAGGACCACACACCTTGCCAGGTACTGGCATTATTTTGTGCTGGTGTAAATTGAGGTATTTCAGACACGGGCAAGGGAAGGTGACAGGTACGGGCTGGCTGTGTCACATGGTAAGCAGGGAAGCCTTTCACTCTTAGCAGACGTACCCCAGAGTTTAGCAATTTCAACCCTTTTTGATGCAAGATGGAGGAAGCTGTTCTATGGATGAAAAACTGTGGTTTAAGCACTTCTACAGAAGCCACTGAACTTCAAAGATTTACTAAATCTTTGAGGCTGGGGCAGAGAAGAAAATGTTTACATCCTTTCATTTAAAAAATGGATTTTACTTTGTCTCATTTCAATGCGTTTAACAGTTCACACTTTCAACAAAATTTCATGCAAGGAAAAGACAAACAAAGTCCTACTGTGCTGCCATTGTAATCCCAAATGAACTAACTAGCTGAAGCCAGGGGAACAAGAAAAAGAAAACACATTTTTTATGTCAACATGTAAACAGATGCCTTGTTGGAAGCAGTAATTGTTGGAAAACACTTTTGTGAAATACAGGAAACCTCGAAATTTGCTACTGATTAACTCAAAGTTCAGGGAAAGAAATTCAAGCTCAAAAGCAGTGAAGCACTTGAGGATGGTGAGAGCTCCTGCTGGCTTTTGCAGCTAAGATGAGGTTGTGCTGTATTTTGTTTTAGTTAAGCCAGAAGATGTAGCCTCTCCTTAGTCCATGTCCTGGCTTATGCAGTTCCACCAGAAATATTGGCCAATGTTCCTGTTTTCATTGCAGAGGAAAGACTCTCCAGAGGAAGCCTGCCTTGCCTTTCAGCTCCAGGTTGAATCTGTAAGGGCCTTTCCCCCCTGGGCTCTGTGGGGTCGGCTGCTGGGGCTATCCTGGCAGCCAGCTGTGGGTGCAGGCTGCAGAGGGAGTGCTCCTGGCATCTAAGGGGATGTGGCACAGGGGCAAGGTTTGCTTGCTGGGCAATGTTTGCTTCCAGTCACAGGAAGGAGAGCTGGATAAACAGGTATGAAATCAGCAAAGAAAAGCCTCCAGGGAAGTGCATTAAATATTTAAGAAGGATGTTACCATTAATAGCATTAAATGCATACTGAGGTTAAGAAGGCTGAGAAGCCAAGCTTTGTCTAAGATTCTTAGGTAGTTCCTCTCACCTGTGCAGAGTCAGGGAGCACTGGAAAGAGGCAGAAAAGCCCAGAGTTTGCATTGGCAAAGACAGGAGGTACTTGTTTTATGATTCATGACATTACTTCAGAGTTGTGCTGACTTCAGCTGTTACAGTAACAGCACTCATCAGCAAGTGAAGCCTCTTGGGGAATGTGGGCAGGCTGTGACGCTCATCTCCCAGAAGGGGAAGCAAGTAGCAGTTGCACAAATATCCCCTCTGAAATGCCAAGGGCACTGGGAACCTTTACAGAACATCAAAAAGTTTTCTGTAACAGAGCCATACAACTATCGAATGACAGAAAATCTCACAGGAATTGTCTGAATGAAGCTTTAGCAAGTTGTCTACAGCATTTTAGCATGATCTGTTTTGAATTTCATTTTGTATAATTTTTTTCTAAAAGAAAATGTCACCAAAGAGGCAGAAGGCTGTCTCCAGCTCTCACCAGAATTTCCAGTAGCCAGTGCTCATTTACATGAACAGGGAAGAGCAAGAAAGAGTAAGAAAGTGACAAACAGCTGATGTCCACTCTCGATGCAGGAAAAGTGCCTCATGCTCCCAGTCTCCCAATGCTGCCCATTTCAGGGTCTATAGGGAGAGCACAGCCTAGGAACCAAATTCTCCCATGAATAATATTGCTACCACCCATTCTGCTTTTATTTTTCTCCTTCAAAGTATCAAAATAAACTTACTAATTTTTCATCCAAAACTTAGCTGCCCCTCAAAGTGCCCTCAGACTAATGGAAACAAATTTCTGTAGCAGGTTGATACGTGGACTGCAGTTGATGAGAGCCTAAAGATCAACAGGGCTGCAACCTACCTCAACTCAGTGATTCCGAATTCCTTGTTAGAAGACAGACCTGGAAAACCACTGCTCCCACAGGTGTTCATGCCCCCACACAGATGTTTCAAATTTCAGCTCCAGGTGTGAAAGCAGTGGAATTTCCTCTGCTGAAGTGTGCTTCTATGTCTCCAAACTGATGGTTCTTCCTTTGCTGAGGACAGTCAGTCTCTGGCTGTGCCTACAAGTCATGTCCTTGACTTTGGGGCATGGGCTTGCTGGCTGTCTTTTAGGAATTGAACTCTGCTGAAAAAGGAGACACCTGTAGGCTTTGGGTTCTTTATACATCCTTTATACCTGAATTAAGCAGCAGGATGGTCAGTCCATTCCCACAGAAACGACCCTTAAAGCCTTTTCCAGCCCATTTCACTCCAGCTGCTCTTCCAAGAAGCCCATGCTTAGCTTGACAGCTATTTCTTCACTTACCTCCATGCTTGCACAGGTTCAGAGGTGGAAATCAGCATCATCCATGCAGGAGTCCCAGTCCCAATGTGATCCTTGCTTCCTGGAACAAGTTAGCACAAACACCGAGACAGCTACCCTGGATCCATGGACATGTTACCATGGCACTTTCTGAGCTGCCACTCTCCCTACCCCAAACATGAGTTTGTTGTTTCTCCTGCAATATCAGAAGTGGGTGAACGTTTTGCGTAACATTACAGACCAAGAAGGGGCTTGTTATGCTTTGATAGAACTTCATTCTCTTCCACAGGTGAAAAATGCAGGCTGACAGTATCTTCCACTCTCCATTTCTAAGCAGAGTACTCGACACTTTCACTTTCATTCTGGTAGATCCAGAATAGCTTTTCTGCAGTAAGAGAAAGCAGTTCAATGCCAGGACAAACAAGGTTTTACATGCAGCCTGATGGAGAACTGGCTGACATCCAGCACTGAATGACAGCATGTTCGGAGCTGCCCTTTGTGAAACTCTCATCTGTTCTCCCTGCCTTTCTCCAGCTCAGCACCAAGAGCCCTGGGACCTCCTGGCCAGGGTTTGCTGCCCTATGGCTCTGAAGTCAGACTGAGTGCACGCTGCCAGCAAACCAAGGTGAGGAAAACAAGCAAGTGGCCACTGTGACGGTCACCGATGGCAGGATTATATATCCATGGCATCGTTGGGATCATCAGTTTTGCGCTGAAGCCAGCACAGAGCACGAACTGAATTGCTTGTGCCACCCTCAGCCACAGGCGGGTCTCAGCTCGGGAGTCTGGAGCAGAGACCGCCACAGAGAGNCCTGCGTCCCCGCCGCAGCGAGAGGGCAAGGCCGGGCCGCCGGAGGCCGCTGCGTCCTGGTTCTCCCCGGGGGCACGGTCCGCACCCCCTCTGGCCGCTCCGGATGGGGCCGGGGATCGGTGGCCGCGAAGGCGTCACGGCTGCGGGGTTGCCTCAGGTGATCCGCACCCGTGCCATTTCACTGGGCACCGCGGGCGAGGGTGTGCCGGGGATGGAATTTGACCTTCTGACGCACCCTCGATCGATTAAGTCATCCCACCGAGTCCCTAACCTTTCGCACGCTCCTCATCCCCAGAGGTACAGAGTGCACGCAAGGGTTTGCCCCCGCAGGGGAGGGCAGAGCAGGGCTGCTGCTCTCAGGCAGGAGCAGGAGCAGGCAGGGATGGTGTGAGCCCGGCGGCCACACGCAAATCCGGCCACTGTGCGAGCTGCGAGACAGCGGCGGGCTGAGGTGGAGCAGGAGGAGTTAGGGGCTGAGTCACGATTGGGTTCGCCCCCGGTAAGCCTGTCTTTTCCTATTTGCCTGTGATCTGCAGACTGCCGAGTGTTCCGATTTAACCTCCTTTTACTTTTTTGCCAGGGATGACATCTAAGGATGCTTCAGGTGAAGCTAATAGTAACTGGAGATGACTTCGGCTATTGTCCTCGGAGAAACCAAGGCATCGTGGACTGTTTCCTGGCTGGTGCGATATCTAACGTGTCCCTTCTAGTCAACGGAAGTGCTGCAGCAGATGCAGCCAAGCTGGCAAGGAGGTAAGCTACTTTCTTTAGCTCTTTTGTGGACAGCCTCCACGAAAATGCAAGCCTGGAAAATTTAGTATTTTGTAGCCCCAGAATAAACACTGTATCATAGCTCAGGCTGGTATAAGAAAACTGGATTCACACACATTTACTAAGACTCTTCATAGTAAAACCAGTCATCTGCCAACAAATATCAGTAATGGTCTTTCTCTAGTATTAGCCACTGCACCTTTTTCCCCCCCTCAGGATAGGAAGCCACTTCCACTATTTGATTAGTAGAATTTGGGTTTGTTAGAATTTCTCCTTCCACATTTGTAAAAGATACAACGTCAGAATGAAAGTGCACATTATATATTCAGACCAATCAGCTACCCCTAGAACTATTAGGGCGTAAAAGCACAAGTCTTTAAATCTCATTTAATTGATCCATTTCACCCAGGCTGACCACAAGGTCAGCCAGGCTCATTGCAGAATCAGGGAAAGGTGTGATTCTGCAAAGGTTTATTTATAAATCTTGGCAGTGGAAAACTTGATTTTTTTTCATCCCCTAAACCTTTTTAAAAAAGCACATCAACATTTCTGTTAATTCTAGGCTTGATAAACACATCTGTAAAAAATGCATACATAAAAAAAGGACAATACCTTGTATCTACCACCTTTGCTTCTTCACCAATTTCAGAGGCTGCTGGCACAGTTAGCTCTGCAGCAGATCAAATGCTATGTGGCAGTCCCATGGACTAGTCCAGCAAATCCTTTAATAGGAAGCATTATTTGTATTTAGGAGGTAAAACCCAGCTAATGCTTCAGCTCTGGTGTGGGTAGGCACTTGGAAGCAGGAATATGTCCTGAAAAAGAGAACATCAAGGTTGAGAAACAATTTAGGAAAGCAGAAAAGGAAAGTACAGCAGGGAGCCATACTGCTACTAAATAAACTGAGACCTTATGCTTCAAATGCAGCTGCTGTGGGGGAGAGTTTCATGAAAGCCCTGCTGTCCTTGTTCTCATTGAGCATCTCTCCCCAGTCTGCTGTGGTTTTAGGGGTACTTGGAAATTGCTTGTAGCTTGTTTGGTGCAAGGTAGTGGAGGAAAGCCAGGGTGTGGTGTTAGTGGCAAACCGGTCTGTGAAAGGGCTAGAGATTCCACACAAACGTCGAGGGAGGAACTGCCTGGGAATAAGAAGGGGAGGGGCATGACACCAGTAGGATTCCTAAAATCCTATTAGTAAGTGAAACATAAAACACAGAGATAAAACCAGCACATCTCTCAGACACAGAGGCACTGCAAAACCCCTCAAGCCTCAGTGGTCTGGTAGTGTTGCCAGCTATTGTAGCCACGCTCTTTAGCAGGCTTTTAAAATAGAATCCACCTGGCGTCATTTCCATAGCCAGGAAGTAGGCCATGTAATCAGGGGTTTAAAAAGCATCTTTGAATCCAGGTCATGACACTTGTGCTGGCAGCTGATATGGGTGTGAAAAGCCAGGTTGGAGGGCAGGGGATGGCAGAGGCTGCAGCCTGCTGCAATTTGATT
>VZTG01004386.1:332991-362582 GCA_013397845.1 Melanocharis versteri | reverse complement strand
CAGGGGAATGTAATTTTGAATTGTCATTGTGAATGAAATGGATTTAAATACATTTCTGAACACATAAGCAGGGTGACTTCGGGAACATCTACCAGCTCTGAATATCAACAGCCCAGGTTCTACAGTTCCTCATTTGTGTAACTCTCTGCAGGTGTATTCAGCCCTACCCAGACATGGGGAGAGCATTAGCAGGTGTGGAGAAGAGGGTTCCTCACGTTCTAATGCAAGCCCAGCTTCAGCTGCTGCTAATTGGCACCTGTGTATGTAAACAAACCCCTGTGTCACCCCTGAGATATTTGTTCATGTTACAAAGGCTGACACAAACTCTTTCTACACAGATGACATGTAGGTCAGACTTGCTAGAAATGTCATTGAGTCCTCCTCATCTTGTCATGCAAAAATGGGAAAGTATCACTTGCTTGACTGCCTTACCAATATTATTCCCTTTTTCCCCTGCTTGGTGTCATCTCCTATCCCACCGTAAATATTGAAGCTTTTTATTTTATGGGATGTAAGTCTGCCCATTTTTTTTTCTCCCCATGTTTTTCTTCCCCTATTCAGCCTTGACCAGTGGCATAGGCAGGAAAAGTGGATCTATCCCCAGGTGACAGAAGAGGCTCGAAGCAAGTAGCTTGTCCTGTCCTGGGGCACATTCCAGTGCTGTGGAATTTGGTCTTTCACACACATGGTGCCAGGATTGTCAGAGTATGGACTGCTTTTGTGGCTTCTTGATAAGCTGTCTATGACATGATTGTTTGTCACTGCAAGTCTTAAGCTCTCACTCCTCACCTGGTTTTCAGTTAATTGGACACAGGCAGAGCTAATTAATAAGTAGACAGTATTTCCTTCCTAAGCACCTCATGCTGCCCTACAATGTTAGGACTCAGCATCCTTCAGAAAAGAACACAGTTCCTCTGAAATGTCTTTCTTCCTTTCATTTTCACAGTAGTTCTGTAGTTTCTGGGTATACCATCTGTTGCCCCGAGTCTTGATTAGAAGCCTTGGCAGACATATGATAGTCAGCAGATCTTTGTATCAGCTCTAACACAAGCCAACTACAGAACAGCAGAACCAAGCAGTAAAAAATACACCTTCCTTAACATTCAGGCTCAGGACCTTGGGTCTTCCTCATTCACTGTCACAACTGGGCTGAAAGAAGGGACACACTCATTTCTGGCAGCAGAGAAGTTTCAGCAGAGGCCTGATCCATCGCCAAATGACAAACCTATTGATAGCATCTGCCAGAGCAGAACATAACCAGAGCAGCAGGTGGGAGAACAGACTGCCATTGTGAGTTGAGGGTTTTTTCAGTAACTCAAAACTTTTCTCTTTACGGGGCCTCGACTGAATGTGATTTCCTGCTTATCCATATAATATAATCTCAATTTTCTACTTGACAGGCCCTACCTTGAAGTCAGCCAGACTTCCTGGTGATTATTCCACAGCCCTTCCCAGGAACTGGAAAGGTTATTTTGTAACCTGAAATGAAGAGATGCCGAAATTTTTCCTTAAAAATATGGAGATAGAAATAGAGACACCCAAGACCGTTTGCTGCCACATCCCCCCACCCGTTCCCCTTTATATCAAACAGCTTAGGTGTCACTGAGCCTTAAGACCTTTTTCCATTTGTTTGTGTTCAAATAGCTTATGGAGGGTGACATGTTTTAGGACACAACCTCAGTCTTCCTGGGTGTTTTTTGCAGTTTAAATACTGAACATCAGCCGAAGCCCCCACAACATCTGGGTACATTTAACAGAAGAATCTAACAAAGCCACATTTAATTGCTCTCTATGTTTTCACTTCCTTTCCCATCAACACTAATTGCAAAATGTGTGTGCAAATTGTGACTTAATTCTGACCCTCCCAGTCAACGTCTGACTAATTTAGAAATCTCTCATGCTTTCTCATCCCCCTTTTATGTGACTGTTAATCACACAGCAGACAGTTCCACTGCTGAACTGTTTGGATAGGGGTGGGACCCAATCTGAAGCCTTACACTAGAATCCCAGATCATATTGACTTTACTGGCAACGCGCATTTTTCTGACGTAAGGCTACAGACACAGGAGCTGCACTTGATACAAAGATGTAATTAGAACAGAAACTCGGGTCCCTAAGCTGTGTTACAGCACCAGCTCTTAACACTGCGGAGGCTTTAGAGCATTTCTGGCAGAAGAAATAGGTTCTTAGCAGTAATAGAGCAAGAAAAGATGCTATTTGATGAAAGACAGATATTACTGAATGGTGAAAGTGTGTGTGAGGAAGTATGCAAATGCCAACATGAGGAAACTAAGAACTACACATTTTTGCTCAAAGCCTTGCTTTGTCCGGCTTCAGACACTTGGGTGTTCACTGAAGCGGGGTGTTTACACAGATATTTACGTGAGCCTCTGACTTGGGTCGCACGTGGGCTGAAACCTGATGATCAGCAATTTCCTGGATGATACAAACAGGATGTTGAGGGTGGGATCTGTTTACCCATCAAGGGAAAGGGTGAAATGCCACGCTTATGCCAGAGCATGCAGCCTTCAGCAAGGCAATTGGGACTGTGCTTGGCAAATCTCATAATTCCCACAGCCATTGCAACTGCTCCTGGGGAAACACAGAGTCCCATGGCACAGCCAGGAAGGACCCAGGACACTGTTACTCATCCACCAACCTCAGAGTGACTCAGTGTAGCACCCATCTCCAGGGTCCTTTGCTGCCAAGATGTGAATGAACAGGGATTGCAGCTGCATATTGGCTCAGCAGAGACATTTGTTCAGAGCACTCGTGTGGCAAAACAAGCAACTACTTGAAAAGGAAGCAGTTTAACTGACTGTATTTCCTCTCTTTTTGATAACTGGACTGAGCCTGCTGACTCAGAAATTTTGCAGGGTGAATTCCTTCTTGCTCCTTCTAGCGCTTCTTGTAAGGATATTTCCTTCTGGACAAGCCTCTCCTTTTTTCCCCCCACCTCTACAAGGGATGCTGAGAAGAGAACGACAGAGGTAAGAGCCAACTTTCAGGCAAACAGCTCACTAGTGGATTAACCTGAGTGGCCTGAAGCTCTTCTCCACAAGTTCCCAGGCAGCTCAGTCTAATGCTGCTTCTGCTGTAGGAGCACACACCTGTAGCCACTGTCCTGTGGCTTTATCAGGAGTGAACTGAACCCCTGTGCTAAATCCTGCTCACATCTCTGTATTCTCTGAGGCACTGGGACAGCCTTGCAAACACAGAGGGGCTTCTCCAAACAGATTGGAAGGGTCATTGCAGCTTAAAAGGGTCACTGAAAAGAATTTAGAGACGCCAAGTAGATTCTTCACATCATTTTGTTTTGGCAATGGTAGCTGTATGCAGAAACTAAACTGTTGCCTGAAGCCCAATGCCAATCCTTTTATTTTGCATCTCCTGTGAGCAATTAGCAGTTAATGACCAGCAGTGACCAGCAGGGCTCACCCTGTCCCGTCTGGAAAGGGCTTGGGCAGAGGAGTGGGTATGAGGCCAAACCCACAACAGCTGAGCTCTGGTCCCAGGGCAGCATCATATGCTGTGTAAGCTGCTTGAGCTGCTGGTCTCTGCTTCAGTATTTCAGCCAATAAATTAGCAGATATTTTACAGTCTTTTGAAAGATGTGGGCAGTTACAAAGTATATTTCTGTAGTAGAAACAATCATATACACTATGAAAAATGGGCCCTTTCAGGATGCTCCTGCACCTTGACTTTTCTCCCTGTGAGCTTGCAGTAGAGCTCTGCTGTACCCACTGAACTGTCCTCCTTCCCATACCCTTACAACCTTCCCCACATGCCTTCTGTGCACCTCCCACAGATGAATATTTCTGAACAAGTTTCTCATGTGCGGCATTTTGAGTTTTGCTTTCAGTGCCTGTGTCCCAGAGCCATTAAACACGAGCAATCCCTCTCCAGACTCCTCAGCATGCACAGACTGTCAAAGCAGGACTGACTCCACGAGAAAACTATTAAGATATTCAGCTGGTGTTAGGCAAAGCTCTGAAACACACTCTAATGTTACAGTCAGGGTCTCCTCTTACCCGAGGACAAGGCCAGCTCTCTCTGCACTTCCACATTCTGCACATTCCCCAGCTCTGGGGCTGGGTTCAGCTCTGGCAAGGAGCTGCTCTCATGTTCCCCAGTGCAGCCCTTGGCTCCTTGGTGTCCCACACCTGTCAGAGGGACTTGCCTTCTCCTGGAAATAGCTTCCCTCACAGCATTTGAGGCATTGCACAATTGGAAGCAGTTCATTTGATGCTCCTGGGAGACAGCACTGAGAGGCTCAGCTGTTCATTTCTTGCCCTCCCACAACACATGAGAAAGAGAGTACTCAACAGAAAAAGTCCATCTGCTGATTCATGGTAACACATGAATCCTTTTTTCTTGCAAACAGCACTGGCTGTGGCACAAATAATACTCCAGCTGATGCAGTCAAGAGCTTCCCAGAGACACGATAAACAATCTGGGGTGGACTTCTAAAAGAAAACCAAAACAAAACCACAGGCTTCCCCTGTGCCTCTGGGCTCGTGCAGGGTGCCCAGCAGGTCACAGGATGGAGGGGAAGCCCTCCTGCCACAGCACCTCTTCTGCACAGCTGCTGCCTCCTGCCCTGCAGCCTGTCACCCCCAGTGACACACCTTCCACTTCTTGTACTAGCCAGGAGTTGGTGTGCACATGTGCTCAGGCCCCAGCTATGGTGAACATTTATCATCAGTGAAACAAGCAGGCCCTGCCGCACAGAAATCACCAGATCAGAAAACCAGAGAGGACCTTTCTCTCCACAAGCTGTTCTGCTCCATTAAACAAACATTGAAGCTCCTTAATCACACACTGGACTCATTCTGTTCCACAGAGCTGTGCATACAACTTGACTCCTAACATTTATGTCTTTGAGAAGTAGTATCTAGCAACTGACTGCACCATCTACCTGGATCACAAGACATGGAATAGCCAGGAAAAAAAGACTTTCAGTCCTGCAAGGGCCAAAGCCTTAGGACCTGAAGGAGCTAAATGACTCTGACTTGGTCCAATCCATCCACAGTTCTGTCTCCAGTGAGTTGGTGCTTCACCAGGCAGCTTCAGACATCAGACAGAAGGGGAAGATCTCGGTTTTGCACACTTTGCCTAAATGGAGATTGCTTTTGTTTTCTCCTTGTGGTACAAGCGCTGTACCAGGGACAGACCCCACCTAGTTCTAGAAGCTCCATGCAGAAGTTCCAAGAAGGATTTAAAACATCTCAGACTTGTTGCCTTGAAATTCACTCTGCACCATGACTCAGACTGGGCAGCACAGATGGAGCATTGCGGTTCTGTCATCTACTCACTGGGTCAGCCAGAGGCCACAGGTTGTCTTGGAAAAAGTTTCAAAGGATCCTTTTGGCTACTGATTCTGAGGATTTCCAGAAATGCTAATGAGACCCAGCACAAATCCAAGCACGCACAAGTCCTGTTCTCATTGTAGGGGAATCCACAGCACAGACCAAGAAGGAAGCACTAGCACCCTGCTAAGCCCTGTGGCTGAGGGGAGCTCTGCAGCCACACCAGCTCCATAGTTCCTTTTTTCCTTTTTTTAAATGTTACAGAGTGCAACTGGGTAATCAACCACACCTCTGTGATCCCTTAGCAAGGCTCTACACTTCACTGTGGGCCTCCTTGCACTAATCCTTCTTTGGCTGTGCCAGGGAGATGCTGCTCTGTACAGCTCAGCCTTGCCACTCACTGAGTGGTTGGTCCAATAGACAGAAGCCTGGCCACTGCAGGCAATGCCAGCTGCAGCCCCTTGGACCAGGAAACCCTTAACTCAGACAGTATTTACACCTGTAGCCTGTGCTGTTGCCATTACAGCTTCCTTGGGCACTGTCTATATATAAATGACTGGATTCTACTTAAGGGCAGCTTTAGGAGTCATCAAGTAAAACTCAAATCTCTCATAAATGTACCATCTTTAACAGGGTGAACAACTCAAGGGGATGCCTAGGCAGGGCTAATGAAGTGCTTTAGAAAAGGCTGCAAGGTCTGGATTTTTCAGTTGGTTACCAGTGACTGCAGTTACTGGAGTACAGTTACAGCATTAGCCCAAGATACCTCGTGCTGGGAGCCAGGGTGGGAGCAGGGTTTGGGGGCACTCACAGGCTGGCCCTGGGCGGAGTGCTCAGGGACCTGGAGATGTTGTGCTCTGGTTGGGGTCACTCTGCTGTCCTTTCTAGCAGAGATACAAAGATGTACTCCAGTGAGTACAGCAACACCTCTAAGATCAGTCTAGCTCCTACAATTAAATCTCCCCCTCTTTGACCACAGTGAGGGAGGTGCAAAGCTTAGCAGATATTTCACTCTGTTACAGATACAACATCCCCATAGGCCTGCATGCCAACCTCTCCGAGGGCTCCCCTGTATGTGAGGTGCTCAAGACAAACTCTTCTCTGCTCAACCAAGATGGATTCTTCCATGGAAAAATGGGATTCAGAACAGCTCTATCAAAAGGTCTCCTGAATATGTCAGAGGTAGGAGAAAGCCACATACAGCTGTACAGCTTGCCTTCCTGATACAAATCAGCCTGCGTTTATTCCAGCACACAACAGCTGAGGACCTTTCCCAGATCCCAGCTGTGAGTAGGCTTAGAGAGGAATCCTGCCTGTGCAGCTTGAGCTGGCTTTTAGGTCCCAGGCCTCATTATGCCAAAGGCTCTGCAGCCTTTGAGAACCCATTCCTCCCTGATTCAGTGTCTGTATACACTGTTAACTATTTATCTGAGGAGACAGAAGGGGCATTGGAACAGGTATTTACAAAGAACCTAGAGATCAGTAGAGAGCAAACAACAGAAAAGTCCTAAGTAGGTACCAGGCTTTTCATCAGCTTGTGAGAGGTTTTGGTTCTCTAGGGCGATGGGTGGTTTTGCCCCGTGAGCAAGGGTGAACGTGTTCAGGTGATCAAAACTGCATTCATTTTAAACAGAAATGGGTGTTCAGATATCCTATGTGTTTAGAACATCCCAGTATCAGCACCATCCCCACAGGCAGTACCACAAAGAGCCCCATGCCCAGGGGAGGCTCTGGGCAGCCCAGCAGAGCTGCATATCCCTGTACAACCACAGCACCTGCTGCTTCCCAGAGCCAGGGCCCAACTCCTGCCCAGTGAGGGTCCAGCAGCCCCATCACTCCCCTGCTCTCAGCCTCTGCCAGGCCTTGCTCTGACCCTTTTCTCCTGTGCAGGTGAAGCAGGAGCTAAAGGCCCAAGTGGAGCTGTTCCATGAGCTGACAGGTCACCTACCTCCTCACATGGATGGGCACCAGCACGTCCATGTTCTCCCAGGTAAGAAGGAAATCTTCCCAGCAGGAAGCCAGTAAGAGAATCAGAGAGTGGGCTCAGAGGGGACTCCCCCTGCCACAGCTCCCTTTATGGGCAATAACCCCACCAGGAGACACCTGCTGCCAGTTGCAGTTTGAATGCTCCCACCTGACCCCACAGTCCTGCCCAGGCCTGTGCTTGGAGCCCTGGGTGTTCCCATAGCAGCACCAGGGCATTAATGGCACAAATGGCCCAGGTTACACCTTTTCCTCCAAGGACCAATAATTCTCCTCAGCATCCTAATTCCATGTTCTCATCCACATTGAAGGAGGCAGACCAAAGCCAGCAGCAGACTGGCCAGTTTAAACTGGAATGCTGGAGCTTGCAATAGCTGGTGGCTCTTTCAGATGCTACAAGAACTCCATCCTGTCTGTTGTGTTCCCACCCCAATCCCTGCCTGCAGGTCTCGGCTTTAGAGATGAGCAAGGATCTTTTGTCCTGTTTTTTCAAATAAAGTCATGGTCGTACACAGATGGGAAGTGGAGTGAGAAAAGCATCCAGGTTTCCCCACTCCAGTACTAACTGCCTCTGGATAACATTGCTCTGGCTGTACAAGGACTTGATGAAGAACTTGTTCCTGACAGTGCAGTCACCTCTGGTGCACTCTAAGGCCAGAGCCACTCACTCAGAAGGGGGGTTGGACTATGGCTCAGTGCTGAAAGGAAGAATGACAAGGCACCTACAACAGAAGTTCAGGGAGAAATGTTTCCAGTATAGAAGGTGACGCCCATACAGATGGATTTCAGTGGAAGATAAACCAAATGGAATTTTATTTTCTCAAACACAGAAAGGAAAGAAACCTCTGTGCTAACAGCTTGCAGGGGACACGAGAAGCTGGTTATCCAACTCCTGACTGCAGTCTCTGGTTTTACTTACAGAGGTCAGGCACGTATTTGCAGAGGTGTTAGAGGAATATGGGATTAAGTACACACGGGTCCCAATAGAGCCAGGCCTTCATAACTGTGACTGGATTCCACCATCCCTGATGGACTTTTACCTGGGAGTAGAAGAAGATTCTTTTAACACAGTGGATGTGTTTACAAAGCATGGAATAAGGTAAGACAGGTATTACTCATCCTTTTTTGTAGTAAAACACAAAACACATCAGTTCCTGATAGTATCTTTCAAAAATGGAACACCACCTTTCTCTTTCCTCCTAGGACTTAGAGAGAGGTTCAGGAGGAGCACAAAAGTGCCGGGGGCACAAGGGCTTAGGAAGTTTTGTTTGAACAGAGATGAGTCACTTTCCACTTGAAAGGGAATGTTCTTTCCAGGGTGTGCTTCTCAGCCTTTCTAGTGAAGCTGCATCAGCCTGGCATCTGGAACATCAGGAGAAATGCTGCATCAATGCTGGAATTTTAAAAGTATCATCTAGGGAAAGTTTTCAAGAACTAAATTTTCATCTTCCTGTTTTAGTAGAGAAAGGGTTTTAAGTAGCAGAAGAGAGACTAATTACAAGCAAGGATTTGTTAAGGGGAAGCAAGAAGCTCTGAGAGCTGGAAGTACCAGAGCTGGTGATCACTGCTGTAAGAAAACAGCCTTGTCAGTGTCCTGCATCACAGGGGCCAAACCCAGAAAGCTCAGCCCTTCCGCCAAAAAATTCCTTCTCTTAAAAGCTTTGACAGTGGTTTATGGATTAAAGGCCTTTCACTAGAGACCCTTGCAGTCACCTGTTCTTTGGAGCAGATGTTATTACTTCCTCAGTCCACTGGAAACACTATTTTCTGAGATTTTTTTTTTTTCTGGTATCAGTTGTTCTGAACATCAGCAGCAGGCTGGCATTTCTCCCTTCTCAGGAAGAGCCAAGTTGGGCTCTTCTGTGATCATTCAGGTAAAGACTCCAGCCTCAATTTCTTCCAAAAACCTTCTCATTCTGCCCTCACATGCACTGGCTTAGCTCTCCTGGAATCATCCAGGCCACACTTAGAACTGACACTTGCAGCCAGACTTGAACAAAGAATTGTGTGAAGCTACTAAGAACCAGCGTGTAAGTGGTGTCCTCTGGGAGAAACATTTTGTCCCGTTATTATGGCTCTTGATACATTCTGGCAGAAGGCTTCTTTAGCTGGGTGGTTGCCATTTTATTTCAGTCACTTTTGTTTCTACTTAGCTGAGGGTTATTATTCAGGCTTAAGTTTTTTTGATAGTATGGCATTTCTCAGTTTGGCACTGCTCTTCCCTTTTGGGACAATAAAATGCACCTGTAAGCTCAGAGATGGCAAACACCCTGTGTGCTGTGACATGGTGCATGTCAATAATGTCCCAGCAGCAGTGCTGGGGCTTGCTGGGCCTTGTCCCTGCAGAACTGCTGCTTGAAACAGGATCCTGGTTTCAATCGGGAAAAGTTCTGGTTTTACTTTTGTTTATAGTTAAGTTTTAAAAACCTCTTCCCCCTTTTCCATCCTATATTTTAGGTAAATCTTGATTCCTCATTCAGTGGATGTAACACAATTCTCTACCTACCTCTTCAGCATTAATAGCAGTGTTCCCTCCTCTGGCTGCAGGTGGCCAGACATTTACATAGGCCTGAGCACCATGGGCAGGAACATGTCTGTCAGCAGCATCCGGAGCGCCATCGACAGCGCCATCCTGCAGCTCAGGGCCAGGGCACCGCAGAGCAGCACGGCGACAATCGAGCTGATGGTGCACCCAGGGTACCCCAGCGTCCCGCCCACCGGCGGCTGCGGGGAGGGACCAGACGATTTCTCACAGTCCTGGGAACGCCTCCATGAACTCCAGACATTAATTAAGCCGGAGCTGCAGAGCCATTACAAAAGCAGGAACATTCAGCTGTGTTCATTCAAAGATCTTTAAATAAATGAGCAGGCAGACATCCATCCATCCATCCATCCACTGAAGACTGGCAGTTGCTAGTGTCCAGAGAAGCCAGATCACTGTTATCAGTGTCACAGGCCCTGGTACAGCCCACAGGAGCTGTGAACAGACTGGGAATGGACACCACCACCCTGTGAGCAGCTCCAGGCACTGCCCCAGAGCTCCAGCTGCCAGTTTTAAGGCCACAATGTCTGCTCAAAACGTGCCAAACCCCTCCTGTGACACCCCCACCACAGCGCCCCAGCACAGCACACGCTCCCAGGGCTCAGCTCCTGCCAGCAAAGGAGCAGCACGGGGACACACCTGGCTGTGAGGCACTGCAGCACAGCTCCCTGAGGGGTCTGATCATTTCTCCTTTCAGGCTTAACGGCAAAACAAGAAACGTGCTGGGGAGCGGGTGCTGCTTTGGAGCAGCCACTCAGTGTAGGTCACCCACAGGAGGCCTGGACACCTTCAGCATTCGGTTTTCTGAAAGCAGCCAGTCCCTGCCCCTCCACTCGCTCCTGCTCACCGATGGTGAGGGGTGCAGGGACACGTCACCCTCAGAGCCTTCCTCTGCTGGGAGCAGTCGGGTCACACGTGGCCCAGTGGGGTCTGCAGCCGCCTCCCAGGAGCCACCTCAGCCGGCAGGAATTGTGTCTCTGCCCGTTTTTATGTTGCCTCTTGGCATTAAGCCCCCCTACGAAAGTAACATCAGCCGCAGCCCTTTTGGAGAGGCTTCTTATTTTCTGGATGACTTTGCAGGAGCAGCAACTGTTGACCCATCTGCTATTTCAGTAACTGCTGTGTATGAGAGCAGCAGCAACTGGTCCTGCACCACCCACTGCCCCTCTGGGCAACCACGAGCTGTGCCAGCCACAAGCACGGCTGCGAGTGGAGAAGGTCCCTGTATTCATCCCTTTTACTCCTGTCACCAGAGCACTGGAACTTCAACAAGCCCCAGTAATGCTGATATGTTCTTAACTGCAGCCCTGTCATTCCTGTAGGACTTTCACATGGGGAAAAATTACTTTAGATTGTTTATGCTCATTTTCTGCACAAAAGTGATCTATTTAATGTAATCGTTTTTGTTAACCATGTTTTTTAATATAAAAATGTCAATATGATCATCATTCTTTTAAATGAAAAATAAACTCTCAGGCCTTTTCTATTGTGAAGCTTCAGGAGGCTTTTGGGTTTAGCTACATCTGGTGAGTGAACTAAACCCACTCACCTGTCTGCTCCCACACCGCCAGAAGGGCCTCCCTTTCTATCATTAATGGGAACGGTCTGACCTTTCCCATAACACATCTGAGGAAGCTTTTGTCCTGTACAAGTAGGAAAAACATCAAGGATGCTGTAGAAAATATTCTTCCCGATTCTTTGCTATGTTATAGAAAATGCCTTAGATGTGTGAGCCGGGGCCGGTGTCACCCCGAGGCTGCCCCAGCCCCGCTCCCAGCCCCGCTCCCGCTCCCGGGGGGCAGCGGGACGGACCCGCGCCCGCAGCGCTCGCACCCGCCAGCGCCACCCCGTGCCCGCCGCGCCGCACTGCAGCCGCTGCCGGAACGCAGGGCTCCACCGGGCATGGAGCTGTCACCGCATGCTTAGGGATACTTTTAAACCTTATTATAAACATTTCAATTGCTACATGTTCTAAACGCTGGATTGGCTCTGATCGCGCCCATCAGGACGTTACACACCTGTGGAATTTTGGATGCATTTCCTGGCAGCTGAGCCGAGGGCAGCCTTACCTGAGCCCTGTATGCAAACAAAAACCAGATTTTGTAAATTCCTTATTTTTAAATGAACATCATTAAACCCCAAATTTCCGTTTAATTAGAGAAATGAATAAAGAACTGCTAAAAGACTACTCAATAGGGAACCTTTCAACTGTGTAAAATATAGGGAGATAAGGAAATTTCTCAGTGGTTCGGTGAAAGCTTTAAAGACAACCAAAGTTCAAATTAAAACACTACTACAATCCCAGTTAACTCCCGGACCTCTGTGAAAATAAAACCATGCCACAAAGCCTTTGAGAGCAATTTTTATTAGGGTAGCAGAATGGACTTGCAGAAAGCCTATACCAGTACTCCTGGGTGTAGTTTCACCAGTGCGCTGCTTTTATTGTGGATGTTCAACCGCACGTTTAGAATTCAGCATGGCTTAGGGAACCAGAGAGAACAAGAGCTTGATTTCCTGAGTTATCATAGGACTTCGCACTTGGATTTCTTCTCCTCAGCCTTCAGCCACACAGGTGCTGGATCCCTTTGTTCAGAGGCTGCCCCAGACACGTGCCAGCACTTTGTTTACACGTCTCACAGTTTAGCAATCGGACTACGAGGAACACACCAAGAGAACTGATAGCGAGATCTGCCTTCCGCGTGAGCTCAGCAGCTGGATGGGAGCGGCTCGGCCGGAGTTCCTGCAAGCACACAGCCCTTCCATCCCTTCCGCGGCATCCGAGCGCAGCCGGGCAGACAGACGCAGTCTTTGACCTGAGAGGCTTTACAACCACAGAGTAACTATTGAGTAGCAACGAGGGCAGCAAACTAGTGCTACAGTTTTGTTTCAAATAAAATTTAGAGAATGGTAAGTTTCCATGCCAACAGACATGATCAAAGGTACAGTGACTCAGGTGATGCAGAAGTTACACACTTCGGTTTGACAGATAATTTGGCATTATTTTATTATGAATCTGAGTGAGCGTGAACGAAACAAAATCAGTACCAACTTTCTGCAAATGAAGACACAAAGATGTGAAAATTTGGTAATAGTGCTCTCACAAGCCTGAAAACACTTAGGAAATGCAAGTTTCCGTAAATAAGGTGAATGTGGTTTAACTTTATTTACCTGCCAAAGAATCTGTCTAAGAACACTTAAACATAAAATTTCTTAGCTCCCTAACTTATAAAAAAATTTACTTTCAACAGAGGTGAGGTACTGGGCTGTCATTGTTTACACTAAATTGGAAATGAAAGCCAGAGGAGAGAGATGAATGAGGAAATAGCAAATACACGAGACATTAAAACCAAGAGAGACCTACTGCTTGACACACTAGTTCTGAAAGGTTGCAAAGGCAGAGGCTGTATTAAAACTGAATTTAGGAGTACAGGCAACCACGCAGGTGTCAGGGTTTTTTAAACTCAGCTTCCTGCACATCAAAATGATATGTGCTCCCAGATACCGATGGATTTCTGGAAATAATCCACCTGCTCAGTAGCAGACCCCAGCTGCAGAAGGGGGGACAGCAGGTTGACTGTGTGGCAGTTTGAGTGTGGAGCTACGATCACGCTCTGGGCTGGGGAGGAAAGGCAGCAGAAGCAGCAGACACGGCAGAGGATGCTCAGCTCTGAACAGAAAGGGCTCCTTCCTTCAGCATGCGCAGGAGTGCCCTAAGCTCGGCTGACACTGAGCTCTCATTAACCCCCTGCCCCGTGTGCTGAGCACAGCAGCAGCAGCAGCCGAGCACCCTCTGTCACACGGTATTGCTCAGGCCTGGCCTGGCAGCGGCTCAAAGGCCACCCCACAAACACAGATCCTCCTTGCGCATTCTGAGGGAAAACGTTCAGAGAGGACAGCGGTGCTGTCAGATTTAGTTCTTGAATTCAAAATTAACATTTCCAAAATAACGATTTTAAACTCTAAAGACAGTTTGTCACTTTGGTACCTCTTGGTCCCCAGTTTCTGGAACTCTCCTGGACTGGTTGCAATGTTGTTCTGTGCACGTTTCCTGCTACTCTGCATAGGTGTTAAAGATAGAAGTGAAGGAAGTTTGCAATCACATTCCACTACTTGTTTGCTACAGATTTTTTTTCCAAAGTTTTCCAAAAGCAGAACATAAGCCATATTCTAATTCAATGATGCACACAAAAACTTGGGTTTCCCCGTTTAATAGACATTGGCCAGATTTACATCAGACCCAGACATTATTTCTGATTGGTTTTGTGGGGTTGGGTTTTGTTTATTATGTTACAAACTGAAGTTCAGGGGAACTTGCAACAAGTCCCACAAAGCACAGTGCAACATTTAGAAAGAAAAGTAAATGAAACTGCCAAACACTCAATCATTTTCTGCCAGAACTGGGATATTTTCCTAAGACATCACTTTGAGGAGGGGGTTAAAATTCAATGAATGAACTCAAGATAGTGGGAACTGCAAGGAAAAATAAGAAATGACAGCCACAACCTTTTCAATTTAAGGGCAGAATATAAGTCTAAGATATTTTTGATAAATTCTGACAAGAAAAAGAAAACAGCATACTTTAAAGTATATTGAAGCAGTGATTTTTAAACAAAGAAAGCAGAACTAGAACATCTTAAATTTTAATCCTTTCTTTACAGGTTACCTAGCCCACTTTTGATTAAGAAAACTGTAGAAAGTTAGTAACAGCCACAAGTTCACACCGAAAGGTGGCACTTGTCAATTTTCCATAGAGTCCTGCTTTACGGGGTGTCTCAAATGCACTGCTCCGATCTTCTATCATAGGTTGCTGACAGCACTTGTGTCAGATTTTAGTCCACTGGTCGCTTTTCACCATATTTCTTTGTAAACTCTTCAGCGTTCTTACAGAATTTTTTACGGTCCTTAGAGTATTCTTCAGCTAGGTCAGCCCGGAGGGGGTGCTCGGGCTGTGGATCATTCACCAGTGCTATGAGGGACTGGATTACTGTCAAAAGAAGTATAAATACTGTCAGAGACTAAGATGGTTAATTTTTCAAAATCAAAATGTAAGCAAAATTCCCCTGTAAGAAAAGAGCTTTAACTGCATTTAAACACATCCCCATAAATCTCGGGCCTTTTCAAGCGCAGGGCGTGAGTAAGCTGCAGTGATATGCCAAGATTTAGTTCAATGACCATGAATGAACACCAGAAAATCGTATTTGTAAACAAAATCAACACGAATAGAGACCAAAGTGCACTACAAATGATTTCCCGTGTAACTGGCATCCCATCTAAAATCCTCTCCTATGGCTGGGAAAGAACTGAAGTTCTCAGATAAGTTCACTGATAGGACTGGGTAAAGATGGAATTTGCACCATGAAGCGTTTCCCAACACCTGTCACAGTGATGCAGCTGTGACTGAGCCTCTTCTGCAAACCCTTTTTTCCACCTTTATTTCCCTATGACTCTCACTTCTCCTATGAAGAGCAGGCAAGTCTTCCCTTTACTCTCAACTGCCCAAGGCAGCCACCACTAGAGATGCACTGGGCAAACAAAGGGGTGAGAGTGGCAAGGTGCTCACAGCAATGTCACCAATGTCCCCGTCACTTTCCGAAGAAAAGTCATTCCTCGGGAAATGGAAGTGCAGCTGACATCTACACAGTGAACCTCACACCCCACAGTGCCATTTACTGCTACATTTTCCTCACACACATCCTCACAGTCATTGGAAGCTCACAAGGATCAGGGGTCTCAGTGCCCAGCCACCCAGAGGTGTCCGTGTTCCTGGGCAGGAGTGCAAGTTCATACAGTGCTGCTCACTCCAGCCAGAGTGGCTGTCTGGGGCATCGCGCTCAGTCTTTTCCACGCATGAGCAAACCTCGAAACAAATACTCAAAGCCACACTCAAATCTGACATTTGTCTCCAAACTGCTAAACAGGAACATTTTTTACCACAAATCCAAGTTTAAACTGCAGCCAACTATCTAAGGAATGTAGAATTGGTATCAGCTTCCTTCACAGTAGCACACCAGTCCTGGCCTTACAACAACTGCCATCACATTGCTGAGTGCTCATGGAACCAGCAGAAACACTGAGAGGCAATCCCTTCTCACTGAGAAAAGCATGCAAAAACACTACAGAGAAAACGTGTGTTCAATAACCTTAATAACAGTAACAAGCCAGAAAAAACAGGCCTGGCAGAACAGGAGCTGCCTCAATATCCACAGTGTTTGGAAACTACCTATCGTGCCATAACAGTTGTTTTTAATATTAAGCATAAATTAATAAAAAGTACAGCAGTAAGATGCCCATTTAGTATGTGAAAGGTAGGTTAATGATTTATGATGAACCTAATCTCTTCACTTTTTTGACACCTGTGCGAACAAAACCAATCACTTTGATGCTGTACTAATAATGTCACATTATTTCACTCAGAAAAGCTGAAAGAGATTTTTCAGTGCAGAAGACATCTGAAGAAAAAGGAACAAACATTTAAGCAGTGTTGTAGTAACATTGTCACAGGTTCATATAACCATGTAGTAACAACAGATGTTTACACTAGAACAATTTCTTGAAGAAAGAATTAAGACAAACAAAAAACCACAACACAGCAGACCATGAGAGATTTGCAATATTTTGATACTCAGGATTGGTTCCAAATCCTGATTTTGGCACAGCTTTTATTCACTCTCTCAGATAAAAAGGGAATTGCTTCTTCTCAGGGAGACACTGACTATTTTCTGCATGCAAACAATTGCTTCAGTAGTCGAGCTAATGACAGCTTGTTTTTCAAGCTGGGTAGAGACATTAATTCCTTTGGTTAACTAGCAAAGGCTGACAGGGCCAAGACGGCTGCTCAGCTGTTAACAGAAACCTTCCACATGTTCTTTCCATCTCCTCTCTCCCAAGGATCTTTGTCCTGTATAAACAGGGATAAATCTACAACAAATCTAAGATCCTGGCTGTCTTATTTCACAGGTTCTTTTTGCTGCCACCTCCATTTTCACCAACATTCAGCTGCTTCATCTCTTCAAAAACAACTACAGGAATTTTCCTATTTTGTCTTTGGGCAAGATCCCACAACTGAAGTATTTTCTTTAGCATGCAGGAGTACTCAGGAAAAAGAAATCTTAAATACAGCATTGTTTCCTATCAGGAACACAGATCATGTGAATATGAACTTAAAGAAGAGCCTGGAAAAGAGGAGTATTTTCTCTTATGGAGCAAGATACTTCAGTGTCACTGAAGCTCTAGCACTGCCCGAAACTGCTACTCATTTAAATTAATGTTCTCAAAAAACACGCATTTTTTTTGCAAGGATGTCTGCTTTCTATATGTATAGTAACAAAAGCTTAATACCCAACTAATCATCACCTGCCAGACAACACAAAATTCTCACCCCAACAACTCATGCAGGCAACACCAGGAAAAAGCCCTACTCATATTACACTCAAGTCTGCCACAAAACCTGATGAAACTTTTTTCCTGTAAGGAATATTTAAATTCTTATCAAAGACACTCTACACAGCAAGCCCGAGAGCAATGATCTTTTAGGAACCACAAGTCAATCTGTGTTATAATTTCAGATTTTATGACTCCCTTGATATTTCAAGCCTTATGTTCAAATCACTGACCCACATGGCTGATTGTAAAATATCCAAAGCCTTGAGGTTTTAGACCCTTTCTTTCAAACACCCAGGAATTTACTGAACACCTTTGGATTCTAAAATCACTGTTTAAAAAGAAACACAGAATAACCCCCAAACAAACTATCAGCAAAATTTTGAAGTATGCCAAAGACACTTCCTTAATTAAACTCCTCAGTCATGAAGAGTTTTGTGGTTTCCTGGAGGTGGAAATGCCACTTCAGTGCCAGTACCTGACATTCCAGTAACAAAATGAGATTCCACAAGAGTTGTACTCAGTGCTCACCACATGTGATTCATGACACAAACCTTGCAATGAATACACCCGAGAAGCTGACAAGTGAAACATGATTAGCTTTAAATTCAAACACACTACGAAGTTTCTCAGTACCCAGTTCCTTCTCCACACGGAGTCCTACCTTGGTCAGTTTTGGTTGCTGGCTTCCAGTTTTCAGCACTAATTACTGGCAGACAAACCTGCCCCTTTTCATCGATGTTAGGGTGATAGATCTTTGTTTTAAATGTAATCTTAGGAGGTTTGAATGGATATTCTGCTGGGAAGTTGATTTCAATTCTGAAGGCTCCTTTATCATATGGAGGATTGTCCTGCAACAAGAAGGCAGAATGTCAAGAATGTGGCACATGCTAATGGACACAAGTGAAAAACAGCATGGTACAGGCTTGGATTTCTTTGATCTCTTGACGACCTCTCTGAAAGGCACTTTCTACCAACACTACTGCCAGGTTTATGTGTCAGGAAACAGCAAAACCTATGTGAGAGGCAACACAACCTGCACATTTGCATCTACCCTGGAAAAAGCAGGTTGCCATTGTCCTGCAGCTGGCTGACATTTCTATGGGTAAGAAAGCATCCAGCTCCATTTACTTCCAACTCAAGGCCCTCTCTTAGCAAGTAGTTTTATTCCCAGCTTCGTGTTTCAAAAAACATAGTAAACCCTTTCCAAGACACAAACAGCAAGCCTGACAAGGGAAATGGGTTTCTGAGCACAGTTATTCTGTGTGTCTCACAACATGGTGGCATGAACAGCAAAGCAGTTTGATTTGTCAGATCTCCCTAAATGTTTCGAGAATGTTTTTGTGCTGACTACACAAAAATCTGCTGAGCATTCATTGGTACTAAAGATAGATATTCACTGTGTTTGCTGATGAGAACATTCTGAATTTGTATGCAGTTTTAGCACCCACTCTTATCAGATCAGTTTTGAAGGAGCAGGATGAGAGAACTGTGAAGTGAGCAAAGCAGTTCTTCATGCTGAAACAGAAAAAACAATGCCCAGAATTTCACTTAGAAAAACCTGTTAGACTATTGATACTGATGCTTCAGATACTGCATAAGAGAGGCAGAACAAAAATAAACCACTGCTACATTTAAAGCCTATGAAAATACCATTCTGCACTGAAAACAGTAACTATGGAATGAAGCCTTTCCAAACACTCTGGGAACAAGAATCAAAGGATGAGAGTTTCCAGTTGGTGTAAAGCATAATCACACACATTCTTCATTAGCAACGAGACCACTCCCTGCAATCAATTCCACTCCAGAATTTACCAATACTTGGGTGGGGAGCATTCTATTAAAATATTTGTCAAAAGAAAACATTTAATTTTAGGATCATTCATGTGGAGAATCTGATTGTGTGTTTGTAAGAAATACAGCACAGTTTCTGCCAGGGGGAAAGGCAACTAGAGCGGCTTTAAAATCACTTTTTACCCAAGCAATCCTATAGGCTTTGGAAGTTGAACTAATAGCTCATGGTGGTGGTGACAACTTAGGCAGCCACTGCTCTCTTCCCCCACAGCTCAACTGTTCTTGCCACCATCACATGCTGTAGTTTGTGAGGCTGTTCAGTGACCTGACACAGGAAGTGACCTGCCTTAAAAACATCCATTTTCTTCACTGTACCTCACCAACACGTTGAGCCAAAGATGTAAGTAGAGTATTCAAGCAATTAATTTCCAATTATTTGTTGTATCTGTTTTGACATTGACAAGAGAAATAGAATTTTAAATTCTGAAAAACAACTTGCATTCACCTGGAGTATTTTTGCTCTACAGAAGTTTGTCCACAGACAGCAGCTTTGATTAAGTGAAATGAATTCATGGTATACCAATGGTATCTCTTACGAGAACAAGGAGCCTGGGCTACATAGGCTTGTTCGGATGTTGAAATCAAACAGTGTACCCTGACCACCCACAGGACACAAACTACTTAATTCTACAATTTAGAACAGGAAAAGCAGTTGGCCAGGTACCTTCGATTTGCTTCTCAGTTGAGTGAACACCCTTAAAAACTAACATTTGTTCTGAAGAACAAAATATGTTACAAACAAGAGCTTTTAAAGCTTTACAGTTCACCTTTACAGTAATTCTGTATGAACACTATTAAAAATAATAACCATTATCTTTCACACCTTCATTAAGCAGCTGACCAAGAAATGCCCAGTTATAGCATTTAATAATCGGTAACTGGTTAGTCCTACTGAAGTGTGTGTCTTTAAACCCTAAGCAAGAACATTTGCTAAAATGGAAACAGCACGTGAAGCAAAAACACAGAGAAAAAAAATTAAACTTTCAATGAGCTCATGTATTGCATTTTTAAGCCAACTCTGGTACCAAAATAGCTAAAGAGACAGTAACACTAAAACATATATAGCATATCCTCGGAATAAAAACTTATACTATTCCTTGAACACAAACAACACATTTTAAATTACTATAGGAAGTGTAATTTCATAACAAAATTCTCCCTTAACTATACCAGCAGTGAATTTGAGGCTATTTCCCCTGTAACAGGGCATATAACCAACCAAAAGGCAGGTCTGGAGCACAGTTCACTGCACCAACATTTAAACATTTGTGATGCTGAAAAGCTTTGCAAAACAAACACCATGCTCATCCTCTGTCGAGCAGAAACTGTTACAAATAGCTGCTGTACAGCACACATTCCTCATCTTAACAGGAATAAACAAGTATTTTAGTGTTTTGCTTTATTAGTCATATTTACCAACCTTATACTGTTTCAAAGTATTATCAAAGCACTAAACTGTTACACGTGAACCACAAAGTGGCTGATTAAAGCAAGTTGCTCCTCAGCTCTGTCAAATTTCAGTGTCAGATCCCACTTGCTTTGTTTGCAGGTGTAGTGTCAGCCTCTCCAAGGAATCACTCGCAGGCACATAAGTAAACAGTAAACTGAATGTATTCCACAGCAGTTAAAGTGCAAAGGCCCAGCCATTACCTCAGCCTGTGCATGTGAACTCCTCAACAGCCTCTGACTAACGAGGCAGAGGCACTGCTACAGAGATGTCTCAAAGTCTTACTCATAGTAAAAAGACAGACTCACACTGCTTGGGGAGGCTTTTTGGCAGCACCCACAGCAAACCACAACTGCTGCCCCCACGGCCCATCCCCTATTGCTGCAGACTAAAAATAGCTCTTAGAACCAAGCCAGCCATTTCCCACTGCTATGGGCCACAGCAGTGGCAAATACAAGAGGTGAAAATCCAAATGACTTTCAACCAAGAAACCAACACATCACATTTCCTGCTTTCTCCTTTGTAACAAACCCCTATTTGACCAATAAAATGGTTATCTACTTTGATTAAACATTCTCTCAGAAGACTGTAATGCTTTTAAAAAAATTAAGTGAAATAGGTTTATTTTGGCACTAACTAATGCCTAAATAAAGACACTACTTTCTTTTAAAGAGCTCACTTCTGAAAATCCAAACCTTTTCCTTGCATTGAATTTTTCCCAATACTCAATTTTATCCTAGTAATAAATCTAGTAAATTTAAAAAACACATATTAAGGAGTAAAAGTATTTAATATTTCCTTTCTTTTTCCTATGATCATGCAGATTTTGTACTTTAGGCTTAATGTAAAATCAAACTTCACTTGCTTCCCCCTTCCAACACCTCTCCCAGCAGCCCAGTGCTACCACTGAGCTCCAGCCACGTGTCAGCCCAGGCCTACAATAACGAATTATTTCATGGTCACCAGCAACACTACTGAGCTGTGGATTTATGAGATACAAATGATCCTCATTTTATTTTAAAGCTCATAAGGAGTAGTCTATACTCACAGGAACAATAAGCCCTTGCCAGGTCAATAAATTAGCTTCATCAACCTGGATATTACGGAAGTTTTTCATTCCACATTTGCGGATTTCTTCAAGCTCCTGCAAAGCAAAGCAAAGTGTTAAGTGTAAGTTAATAACTGTATTAAGCAAGACGCTCACATTTATTTTTCAAAATGCTTAAAGGTCAATGTGGGTTTCTTTAATTAGTGGTGGCAACCCACACAAATAAGAAATAAAATTTTACACCAGTAAAAAGTAAAATTCTCTGAAAGGACATATTAAAACCCTTACTTTCTGATGTGTGAGGAAAACACAAAAATGTCTACTTATTCACATCATTATAGACACAAGGAAGAAGTACATTTAAAAATGTTTTTCTATCCCAAATGTAAATCAGTACCTTTGGTCACAGACTGTTGATAATACTGTGAGGTTTATTTTAGAAATAAAATGCATCTTAGGACTTGTCTGAAGGAGAACAGTGATTTGGAAGAACTATTTAATAATAGTTTTAAACAGGGATAAAACCACTGAACAGGCCAATTATTTCAAATGAAAATGAACAAATTCCTGCATGAACAGCTTAAATAGATCTAAACCCAGAAAAATATCAATCCAAGCCAAACAAGCCTTGTTAAGACCAGTAACTTGAAAAGACTCAGCTTTCTCTCTGTTTAGTACCTCAAAGCTCACAGTACACATTAAGATTCCTCTCTTTAAAGCTGTGTCAGTCTTGAGGAAGGTTATCTTTCTGCACCAGTCAAACTATTTTTAATCAGTTAGTGAACCAGGTATCACCAAAATAAGTATTTCAGCATTTTTATATTTAAAATGATGTATAAGCAATACTATAGGGACTGTTTCCTGGAGTATTTCATAAGACCTAAAAAGAAACACCTCAAGGTTCCACTTTCATTTCCCCCACAACAATTACAGTCCTTTGTGGCTGAACTCTGCCATTTTATCTTTAAAGAGAATTTAACCAAATATGAATTCAAAAGTCATCCACAGTGAAACATTAAAGTTTCCCAGTGCTTTCAAAACTGCAGCACATGCCTGGTGGCTGCATAGCTTAGGAAAAATGTTGCTTATACAGCAGCACTGGGGTGCTCTGACAGAGCTCAGCTCTGCACTGGGTGCAGGCGTCTTGCAAAATTAGGCTGGATATACTTATGATAAACCCACCAATTAGAAGCAAAGGCACTACACACTGAAAACCAAAAAAGATCAGTTTTGCTGCTACAAGTGCTGCACTGTCCATGGTTTGTTTTCTAACACAGCTCTATGTTCATCTTGGATCAAACCTTTCTGCATTTGACTGGCAGATTTAATACCGGCAGCAACCTCTTGCATAAACTCAGCATCATGATTAAATTCGAACTCAAAGGGAAAATGAGAATTCCAAATGCATGTGAAACAAAAATCACGAGAGCCACACATCAGAAAATTAACATTTATATTCCTACCCACTGCACCTACTACAGCAAGAGCATACTCTGAATACAGAAGTTTAACTTTGGAGGCTTGGATACTGAATTGATGCCCAACACTATCTTCATGACACTAACACTATTTAGTCTAGATCCGTGGATTAATCCCCAAATTCCACTGCTGCTCGATTTATGCAATGTCACAGACAGTTTGGGTGTTTTTTTTAAAGAGCTAAGAGGATTATCCTATTTCCTTAAAGCAGGAAAACATCAACCCCCCAAAAATAATCCCATGAAGCATATTTATAGGGATAGAAAGCAAACCAAAATATTCAAAAGAAAATAACTTTTATGATCGCAGCTCTAAGAGGTGCTTTACCATCACTCAGAGTGCAAATCCCCACAGTGCCTTACTCTGAGTGCCCCTGCACAAAGCAGCAGCTCAGGGAGAGCAGATCCCGGCTTGACTCTGCCCCGACAGGGTCAGGAGAGGAACTCTGCTCACTCCCATCATGTACAGAACTGGGAAGTCCTGGCAAACCACTACTCCACAGCATGTAAAAGGAATAAATCCCATTCCACACTAGATGTAGCACATCAAACACTGGGAACAAAATAAGCTAATTAAGATGTAGGTATTTAAGCATGAATAAACGTGCATCATCACAAACGTCTCCACTCTAAAATAAAGCAAGAAAAATGGGTTTAGACTGTTTTCTAGTTCCTATACTAAAAACATTATGCATATGACAGAAATCTCCCCTGTTATGCCCAGTGGGAGTGCAGCTTCCATGCAGGAGGTTTTGTCCCAGGTTCAGACCAATAGCATTGTACTGCTGCTGGCCCAGAGAACAATTGTCCAGATGCAAAAAAATGAAGGACTATGACTCTATAATTCATGTATGTTATTAAGCTAATAAAACAAATTAGAAAAGCGTGACTTCACATTTCTGGAAAATTAAATACCTACATTTTATAGTTGGATTCAGCTAAAAAATTGGATGCTGAATTAAGAAATGCATGAATCCCATACAGAGATCATTATAAAATCGTAAAACTTAGCATGCAATCAATGAAAAGTTTAAAAAAGAATGCAAATTGTTTCCCACTTTTCCTCAAATCCACCACATGAGAGAGGGAATTAAACAGTACAGAGGCACTAAAGAACCAGACAAAAATCATTCAGGCCATCTTCCTCTTTAAACTGACATGTGAGGCCTTTGCAGGAAACCACTTCCAAAATCAAAGCGGTGGTAAATTCCTGGAGTGTGTCAGGCCTGTCCTGTGCCCTCCTCCTGCGGAGGGACAGCCAGGGATGGAGCGCCCGCTCCTGCCTCACGCAGCCAGCACTGCAGAGGTCAAACACGCCGCTCAGCCGGGCACGCACCTGAACTACGGGCTCAGATTGCAACTCATAGCAGAAATTACTTTACTCATTCTAGGAGTGTTTCAGGCTTCCTATGTCACTCCAAATGAATCAACTCCGTGGTGGAGTTCTTTACAAACAGCTTTTCCCCCCTACTGTCCCCAAACTGCAATGTAACACTACACAAGCCGTGCTTTCAGGAGTGCTAAGAGCTTCGCCACTCACATTTTAAGGATGTGAGGGGAGGTTGTTTTGGTTTCTTTCTTCTGGCAACTGCCAAAACCCATAATAAAGATCTAACTGCCTCAAGGCTAGGGAGGCAGACACAACTGCAGTATAAAAGTACTGTTAAAAAAGTGAATGAGCTACTAAATACTTCCAAGCAACACAGATTAAAAACTAACAATACATTTAATATGGGCTTGAGCAACTCCAAAGGGACAAAAACTACTTTATGAGGTAAAAGGATACAGTCCAGATACTCATTTCAAAGTAATACTTACGAGTCTAGGCAGACAGTAAATAGATTAATTCCTTTTCTTGTCCTCCGCCCCTTAATTTTGTCAAGTAACATAATTAAAGGAGCACAGGAGGAGCGTAACTAAAGGTTAGATGACTGCAGTAAGAATTTCAATCAGTCTCCATTCCCCAGTCCTTTATCAACCTTGCATGTGACCTTGCTGCATTGGTTTATCCACTTGAGAAACGGAAATGTCTCAGTTCATGGGTCCCTCCTGAGAGATGATGTTTGTAATTTGGAAATGTTCAGACAAAGTGTTACACACAGCACATGAAATGGAGAAAACATTGCTTCAGAGGTGGTACCTGATCTTCAAGCATATAGTGCTGAAGGCAGTCATAAAAGTACATACTCCTTCTCATATATAATCATTAAAGGTTTAAAATTGTAATTTTCAATACTGTGTAATCATTTGTGCTGTTCAAATAAAAATTTAAATGTTTGAAAGTTGAAAGAAAAGCAGCATCAGCTTAAAATGTAGCTAAGTCTTCTAAAAACCCGGCAACTGTTTTGTCTGTGCATCTTTCAAGTTTTGGGACTTCTCGAAAAACCCAAGCCAGATAGGAAAATGCAGTGAAGGCAAATACTTGTAAGAGTGCAATCCCAGAATATGGCAATAAATGTAAGAGCTCATATTGACTTTAGTAAGTTCTGTATCAAGCCCAGAATGCTATTAAATTCACAAATAAAACAAAAGTCACCTGAAATAACTCTAAACCATTATTAAAACTTATATTTATCTGTTTATGAATATGTTCTCTAAAAAATGCCTGTCAGTCAAACAGGCTCCAAAATACTGATGAGGAACTGGCCAGTTTCACTTTCTGGATTTACAGTATAGAGAAGTGTTAATAAAACACCTTAAAATCTGATTCTACCACACACACAAAAAAAAAATCCATCACAAATCCAACCAAAAAGACAAATAGAATTTAGTTCTTATATTAATCAGCAGTAAGTTTCCTCTGCAGCATTACAATCCTGTATACTCATATGTCTTATTGACTGAGCAATTCTACTTTTTGGCAAAGTATTTTCATTTGATTAAAAATCCTTTTGTCAATTCTCAGTTTCAAAAAGGGAAAATGAATTGATATTCTCACTTCTGCCTAAGGACAATCATATGTTGCTCAAAACCATATTTCCCTTGTTACTAAGAACTGAAGTTTGGATCAATTTAGAATTATTTTTCAAGTATCAGAGTTGTTTAAAACCCCTTTATTTGAGAGCACTACAGTGTTTACAGGACCACAGCATCCTGGTGATTGCAGGCCACCTACCTGGGTGTGGTCCCATGTTTGTGTTTTATCATGGAGTTCAACAGTTGCATAAATGTTTGACTATGCAACTATGGAAGCAGAGTAAAAACAATAAAATTAAAATAATTGTCTACGTATCTCACTTCGTATGTGAGGCGTAATTTACTCTTTAAATCTGCTTTCAATTTCTAACGCTAAAGATACTTTTGAACATCTACAAACCAGGAAACCAAAGCATGGATGTTACAGCCACCTGAGCTCCAGCCCAGGCAGTGACCTCGGAAGGGCCCAGCTCCACACGTGGGGCAGCGCAGGCTCCTCCAGGAGCAGCAGGCACCCTGCGGGAGGTGCAGCTCAGCACCGCCCGCTCCCAGCCTGCAAGCACCGCGAGTGTCCAGCAGCACAACAGCCTTCCCTCTGCACCTCCCCACCACCTCTCCACACAGCGCCTAGCTATGGATCCAGCACGGAGAACGGCTTCCTTTACATTAGTAGGTGGCAACTGTGCAAAGCCTTTCCTTGAAGTCTCTGGGAGATCTGTGTTCCCCATCCTACAGCCTGGAGACAATTTCCTGTCTATGAGAAAGGACCATGAAGCCCAGTACCCCCTTGAAAGAGAAGCCTTAGATCCCCTCCTAAATATAATCACTCCGTGTTTGCCTGTTTTAACCCTGACAGACTGTCCACAACACCACATCCTTGACAAAGACCGCTTTATTCCCACCGCTCACATTTCACGAGGAGTCAGGATTCAACAACTGGGGCTCTCTGAAGAGGTGTAATGGTGGCTCACAGATCAAACCTCCACCTCAGATGTCACTGGGACATGAGTCACCAGCCATGTTTATTTCACACTTCTGCTAAGCTAGGTGTGCTCCTGGAAGGGCACACCTCCACGGAGCTGCTGTGAATCAGTGGAGACTTCAGTTAGGTGGCACTATTTGATGGGATAAAGCTTGGCAAAAAGAGGCCATAAAAAAGGCCTTTGGCCCAGGGAATGCGATTTGCTCAAACGCACCTTCAGATAACAAGTCAATCTTGTTCTCTTTATAAACTGAATTAATGTTTAAAATTGAATGGTACAAGTACAATGGTAAAATTTGTAATGCTTGTTTCACACAGAGGTTTGTAAACTGAAGATGCAAATGGCTTCCCCAACTGGAAAAGGGCATCCATTCCCACCTGGACAGTGGAAACGACTCCCAGTTTTCTACAGGCAGACAGTGAGTTATTACAGATGTACTACATCCAGTCTCTCTGAGCCATGGTGATTAATATGAATAACTGTGATGCATGACTTGAGTCCAGAAAAAATGCAGTACTTCAAAATGTTGGCAAGACCTTAAGGAAACAGGAATTGCTTAATTTTATATAACTATAAAAGGTTTAAGGTTTAGTCTCATTTATCAAAGATGAGCTTGATTATTTAGCTCAAAGAAAAGACAGTTAACGCTTATCCTAAATTATTTTAAAGGTAATTGAGTGACACAGTAAAAAACCCTATTTCCTTTAGTTATAATCACTCATCATTCCAAAACCCTGACAAAGACACCCCAAAGACTCCTCCCAATTGCAAAACTTCAACAGTGAAAGACTTTAAATCAAAGTGGACCTGTGAATGTGGGACTTTAACAGCGATATTAGGTTGATACACATGTGAGTTTGGACCTTCACATCATGCTGCAGCAATCCCGATGACATCATCCCTACGAGAGCTCTACTTTGTTCCTACGGAGATGAATGGCAAAACCAGAGCCTTTCAGGCTGCCTTGACTGCCCAGAGCAGGAAGGGAGCTGCAGATTTAACAGCCTCTGCAAGTTGTGGGACAGAGCATCCCACAGCTCTTGAACTGCACAAAAACCACACACAACATGAACAACCCACAGACACTAGGCAATAAAAAAAGTGAAAATGTAAGAGGTAAGTTATCAATGCCTCCTTCATTCCCTTACCACTCCCTCCGTGAAACAACTGCCACATCAAATTTCTGGAAAATAAGGTCACATTATCAAAACTCCTTTTTACTGTATTTTAGTGAAAGACTGAAGTACCAACGTTTCAGAAGTACAGTGAAAATGAGGAAAAGTGAAGTACAGTGAAAAGCAAGAGGCACTGAAAATATTAAGAACAATTCTTCTTGCTTTTCAGATTTTTATTTTCTATTTCAAATTAACAAACAAAATTGAAAAAATATATTATTCCTACTGGAGTAGTAGTGATGTGCTTTTAAACAATTAATGTATTTTTTCAGATCAGGCAGAAAAGCTGCCTTACAAAAATAGTAAACAGCCATTTAATTTTATATCTGAAACTAAGGGAAACCTTATTTGAGTATAAACCAAGACACAGTGATTATGATCACAAAATACAGCAGCTATCAAAAATAAAATAAAAAATGAATTCCATCTCACCAGGATTCTTAAGAACAATTAAAGGTTTATGCCTACTGATTTTTAACATATATGAATGACACTGCACACAATGTATCTACTATTTAATTTTTAAATGCTCCATAGAATATTTAAACCAACAAAATGAGCCTTGTAGAAGCACTGCTGAACTACTGGTTTCTTCCAAAATACCCAAATTATAATGGTTATTTATATATCTGCACCATTAAGGAAATGCAACTTCAGGACGAGCCATGAACATACCCTGGTGAAATCCCAGCCCTACTGGGGGTCCACGTCCTTGAAGCCAGCTGTAAAACTGGTATTAAAGGATTAAGTTTAACAGAATCACCCAAGTATCTGTGAAATCCCAGTGCAGGGTTACTCGGCACCCCAGAGGGGCAGGTTCTTTACTAAGGCTGAAACATTGCTCGACAGTTACGGGGCCTTTTTCCTCCATTTCCCAGGACTGGCCTGTAAAGTTCATTGATTTCTTCACAGGCACTTTGCATGCAAATCCTGTTGGGTTCTGCCATAGCATTTTACAGATGAATAAATTTTATGCCACTATAGACGTGTGTTCTAGGCAAACCTCACTGCTGACAGTTTGTGATGTTAATTAGCAATTATATACAGCACATAAAATAAATCTGTGTGCTTTGGGGGCAATGGTTACCATCTTCCTTCTAAAAAGTACCTTTCTCCTCAAGGAAAATAACGAGAAACATAATCCCCAGCGGTATTTAACCATAAACTATACGTGCTCTTGGTTAAAGCCCAACTGGGGCCGAGTTTCCATTTCCAAGTATCATCAACGGTTCAGAACAAATAAGAGTGAAGACAAAAACATTACCACGTCCGCAGAGAATGAGAAACTTCTGAACCCAGGTCCGTGTTTCTGTGTGATAAACCTCTTACTCATACAAGGAAGAGGTTACTCTCCGAAACAACGAAAACGAAATTATTTCATCCCTGGGCGTCTGGGGACGGTTCCTCACCGGGGCGAGCGCGGGGGAGCGGCGAACCTCCCCCCGCAGGGAAGGAGGGTGGGGGGGAGGGAGGAGA
>VZTG01004386.1:303664-332465 GCA_013397845.1 Melanocharis versteri | reverse complement strand
CGGCGGCCCTGAGGTCTCGGTGGTGCCTTTTCAGTCTCCAGTGGCTGATTGAAAGGTGTTGCTGTGCCTTTTTCTATTTCCTGTGCATCCCCCAAATTCGGTACCATCCTCCTCGGCAGGGAAGAGACAGCTACCTGTAGTAACAGGCTTTCTCAGACAAGCCCATGTGCTCTTCAGAGCCCTTCATAACCTTTATTTCTTAGTTTCTTCAAATACTCTGAAGGGAGAGGAGAGGGCGTTTTCAGAAGAGGCGTCTGACCACAGAACCATCCTCAGCTCCGCTGGTCTCTGATGAACCACCCTTGGCCGTACCTCCCCTTGGCCAGCCCAGTGCAGCCTCAGCCCCGGCTCCCGGCGCCCTGCCGCCATCTCCGAGGGAAAAGTGCTGTGGAAGAGGAGCAGAGCCACTGTCAGTACTGGGCAAGACTCTCATTTGCCATGTGCTTTTTAGCCCTTTAGTGGAGCTCTTCCTGTAGCTGCTCCCCAGCTCCGATCCTCCCCAGCTGAGGAGCAGTTCATAGTCTCACCACAGGATCCGGAATCAGTGCAGGTGTCCTCAGGGATCCCAGACACAGGGCTGGCAGATGTGGCACGGGCCATACGTTACTACAGCACATCTAAAACGCCACCAGGCATCTGTGTTCAGGTACCTAACTTGCTCCCTAAAGCTTTCTCCATTGAGCCAGTGTACTCAGGAATTACTCCAGGACTGCTGGATGTGTGGCCTCAATTCCCCTTTCCCCACCCTTGTGTCAGTTCATGTCCTCACTTGATCTAACACTTGTTCTACAGAACAAGTCACCAACAAAGTTCTAAGCTCTAAAATAAACTTTACAGGCTCATACAACCTGAAAAAGGAAATGTTGTGGTTATTACAACAGGCTTTCAAAAACTTGTAAAAACACAACAGAAGTTTTTAATTATGAAGCACAGGGTTATAATCTTAAAATTAGTCCTTGAATAAGCTATTTGCTAATCAATATTTGCATTAATATAGTGCTTATTGCTACTAAACTCAATCAACATTTGTTAATGAAATAAGCTATACAGCACCTACAGGAATCACCTTAATCCTCACCTACTTCATATGCATATTATGAAATAGTTTGTAAATAGTTATTAAATATATTTGATGATCATGATAACTTTATTCTATTAGATATGTAAAGATTTTTGCATTCATTTTACTCCAGGAAAATGGAGTCAGAGGTAACTGAAAGAGGCAGACCCTGGTGGGGAAGTAGTGGAGAGATGCAAAGTGAGCCTGTGCTGACTGGGTGGAGAAGTTACACACGCGCCAGGCAGGCATGGGTTGTGTGAAGCCAGAAGCTGCAGAGACTCTCTGAGGATTCTTGATGTGCTGCCGAAGGGGGATGCTGGTAATGAAGATTTAAAAAGGCTGACACCTGATAAAGGAGCTAGTTCAGATTCTATGATTGTGAGATGCAGAAATACCTAAATCTGATACCATGGTAACTTGGAAGAAGAGTTCTTACAACTGATTATCCAGATGTCTACAAATATGAAAAACAAGCTGCTTCAGATACTATCTTGATTTCTTTATTTGCCAAAATTCTATTTATGTCTTCAGCTCATCTCTATTTGACTGCATAATTTTCCAGGACTACCATATGTCTTCGCATATTCTCTAAAGATTTTTTCCCCCAAAACACAAGTATTCAGGCCCTCATCTATACCTGCACTGAGACACAGAGACACCAAACACCAGAGAGTACTGGAAGCACCACAGGGATTTCTGAAATTACTATCTGTAGTTTTAATCTGTGAAATTATAGCTTGTAAGAGAGTGTAAGAAGTAGCTGGAATAGTTATAAAATAATCCACATTTCCTTTAACAAGACAAAAATACCACCCACACTATAACTAACAACAGCCCAGCCAGCTCTTAAGAAATTGGTGTTGAGTGTAGCTGTCCTCACAAATTGACACTTGATGTTGAAATAGTTTATTGCAGCAGAGTGTCTGAGAAGTCCACACAGAACTGGGCACATCTCACACACGTGCTGCCAGTGCCCTGGATCCTTCCAGTGCCTGGTCCAGGCTGGATCCAGATGGTGCCAACACTCACGTGCATCTTGTGGATGACCAAGGACTGCAGTCGTACTCCCAGTGCTGGATCTCACCTGGGTGCCAGTTACTAAGTCAGGACATGCTGTTGTACAGTCCTGGAGAAGCAGCAGGAATTTCTTTTCAGACAGAATTTCATCAATTATACCTTGTACTCCTTTGTCAGCAGCAAAACCCAGGCCATTTGTTAAATTGCTTGGAAGATTGTTCTGCATTTTTAAACTTGCCTTTTGGCGTGGTTTCTAGGTTGTATCCATTATTTTACCTGACACTTAAGAGTGTCCAGAATGCAGGTTTTAGTGTTTATCCTGTAGTATCTTCAAAAGATTGGACACTATACTTATGCCTGCCCTTTGCCAAAGATAACTTGCTATCACATTTCCACTGTTTTAAGCAACATAACTGTTCGACTTCTAAAAAAGAAACTGTGCAAACAGACTTCGTGAACAAGTGAGCCACAAGAGCCCAACCCTTGAAAACTTTATAAAAAATTCTCCTGGCTACTTTACTGTTATGAAATGGCCGTCTGAAAGAAAACAAAAAACCTCATGAAAACTGAAGGGAGGAGGAAAGAATAAGAATGATTTGGTTGCTGTATGAAACCTTGTTACCCCCACATTGTGCTTACAAGAGGGACAGGTCACTACACCACAAGAACAACACAACAGAACCAGGGAAGGTAAAGAGAAGGGCTGGTGTGGTGGTCAAGGGAGTGCAACAGTGACGTACTAAGAGAGACTAAAGTGGCTGGGGCTTTTCCACCTGCAGGGGAAGAGGCTGAGAAGATATGATCAAGGCTTATGAAATCATAAAGGCAGTGGCTAAGGCGAATATGAGGCTGTTATTTGTCAGACTGGATCGAAGGTACACACACAGAGACTGATCAGGCATTACAAACAGCCCAAAGACAGGGCCTTTTTCCACAGCAGGTAATTAGTGTTTGAACTCCCCACCACAGGCTGTAGTAAAGGCAACAGTCAGCAGGTTCAAAAAGAAACTAGTCAAACTGGTAAACAGGTCTATACATGGATTAAAAAAGAGAATAGGCATGGAATAATCATCTAACATGTCCAACTGATGCCTTGTCATAATTATGGATGCTTGGAAGTGTGAGGTGACAGACTGTTGGCTTGCATGGTAGTCCCTAAATAAAGCATCCTCTACTGCCATGGACAGAGAGAGAGGGGTGGGATAGGTGGACCTCTGTTCTGGTCCAACTGGACACTCCAGACATTCAGGATTCCTTGGATATGATGGTTTCCAGAATATAGACAGAATCCAGATTTCAAATACCTTGAAAATACATCAAAGGGACCTGTAATCCACAAGGGCAAAATTAATCTCTATGAGAAAGGTAAAAGGATAAGATTAAAAAATAATTAATACCTTAAGTAATTATATGCCTCTCCATTGGAATAAATCTAAAATGGATAAAAATAAAAGAAGACATAATTTATTATTTTGTTGACAATCCTCCATCATTTATTCCTGGCCAACAATTTAAAGTTTTTATGTAGGTTTTCTTGTCTCTTCAGTCTCTTAGATCTCTAATGACAAGCATTTAAAAGCAATTAATTATGTATGATGATTGTCATCTGACATGTGTTCGGTCTGGTAAGTATCCATTATAGAATTATAAGCTCATTGTCTTCCTCCTGCATTTTGTGTGTCATGAATGTTATTAAAGTCCTATACAGATGCCTTTCCCCTTGAATGCAATATTTCTTAACTTTCTAAAAAACTAAATGCAGTAAGTCTGCTTTGATGCTGGAAACTGGTCTAGAGATGGAGAGAGGAATGCACAAAGTATTTCAACAATAATACCATGAACTTTATGCTCCTTTCTATTCATGCTTCGTTAGCTTCTATCAGCCTGAACCAGAGACTGGGTCCCATGGTGCTAGAAACTCTGAATATCACAGTGAAAAAGACCATTTCTCTCTGAAAAAAACCCTGAGCAGCTGTGACAGCCAGGCACAATCACCCCCAGAGTGACCTAAAGGGCCTGGAGGGACTATGGAGTGTTCTTCAAAATAAGAACTGCCTTGGAGGGGGGGAAGCTCTCTGGAAGTGTGGCAGGAGGCAAAGCAGCACAAGGACACTGAACTGCTTCTACTGCCCAGCAACTGGAAGAAAGATCCAGGTAATGACACAAGATCACTTTCAAGGCAATTAGGTCTTGGCTTCTTTCAGATGAGGCTACCAAGACACAGGAATCAGTAAGAGACAAGTGTTCCTTAATCCTGGAGTCTCCGAGACAATAGGCTGCAAAATTTAGAGTATTCTTAGCTCAGCATGGCTATGACCCTTTTGATGGACCTAAGGAGTGCCCTGAAGTAGAGCTTCCTCTAACCACTGGAGAAGTGGCTTATAGCTTTGGAGACCTGGATGAGGATGGTTGATTTGAGGGAGAGCTGACAGACGGCAGAGAACAGGTCCCCTCTTATGTGATAGAAGTGTCAAAGGATGATATGGTGAGCACTGAGCCTCCATAGCCAAGTGAGCTCTTGCAGAATGCAGATCATGGAGTGAGATTTTGCAGCAGAAGCATGAGCAATGGAGGAAGAAGGGATGGTCTTGACAAAGGAATCTGTGTCATTGTGTTGGCTGATAGACCAGGAGATACAGAGATTCCCTTTAATCATGCGTCAGTACCTTATCCAAGAAATCTCACTCTAGTCAAACAATTTGGAAGAAGTATTGTTGTTGGCTGGGAGCCTCCACTTGTGCTGGCTGTGTAGATATTAAATGTGGTTTCTATAGCCAGAGAGTCAGCTCAGAGACTCAAGCACTGATTGAAGATTTGGATTTTAAAAAGTCAGACCTACCAAATTCTACTTCAAGGTGTAATATAGAAAGGAAATTCCTGTTAGAGGCAACACACCATCCTAGTAGGTAGAGACTTCCAAATAGCTCCAAAATGTTTAACACTTAGGAGCATCATCCTGTTCCAACAGAGGTCACTTGGCTGCCAAGCAGCAATTATTTACATGCTGTGTACCCTAATGAAAGGTACATGTGATGAGGCAGAGGTCCACTGGTCTGTGTTCCAGAGCTTGCAACCCAACCCTCAGCAAAGAGCAGAAGTGGAAATGTGACCTCAAGATGTGAAATGACACATTAACCAAGAGCAGCAGGAGCAGAACTCAGCACCAATGGGATTTGTTACTCCATGCACACATCATCAGTGAACATTTTATATATCAGCTGATAAAAAGGACAGTTAATGCTGGAAGATCTTCCAAAGGAATGGTATAAAGGGTGGCTCACAGCCAAATTTTATATGGAGTATTTTAAAATAAGGGAACATTCAAATATTTAAATTTAAATGACATTATTTAATATGATTATTTGCTTAGACCAGTGGAAGGTTTACTGGTTTTTAAAGCATTGCTGGTTTTTGTATCTATCTCATTCATTGTTTGTTTTGAGATACAAATGTGTTTAGTGTTTTGTTTTTGCAACATGGATGTTGGAGATGGCTTTCTTGTGATACAGGCTTACTTAAAGCAACATATTTCTTGTATTTTTTCAGCATTTGCTTTTAAAACCCACTATTTAGTGAAGGATAAACTTGTAAAACCTTACGAGAGTTATCTTGCCCTGGCACTGTGTTTAGTTTCACAGTTAACTCCCGAATGAATCTCTTTGATGAGAAGGGGGTTTTGCAGATGTAAAGTGACAAGGTCTAGTGTAGGTTTTACTGATTTGTGTGGAGAAGCCAATCTGTCCCTCCCAGATGTGGGGACACTCGTGGGCCAGTGACATCGTGCACATTCACACTGCCGAGGATCTGGTCTGGCTTCTGGCTTGCCTGTATGAGTACATAAAGACCTATCACTAATTTAGAATGTGCTTTTAAAATCTTTTCAATTTGTGAGCCTTAGGTGGTTTTACAGCGAGGTACAGAATACAGGAAATTTCACCCTACTGCTGGCACAAACCCGCTCTTTGTTCCTTACTGCCGGATGTCTCAGAGATGGTCCGTGAGCCCCTGTCTATCAAATAAAAAGGGAAAAGGGAGCAGTTTCTCCCAGAGCCGGGCAGGAGCGGTTTCCAAGGCTGCCTCGGGGCGGTGGGGACACCATTAGGTGGCAGCAGAGCCCGGGGAACGAGCCCCCCGCGCCCCTCGAGTCCCGCCGTGCCCCGAACGCCCCTTCTCTCCTCCACGGCCCCACTGCCGCCTTCGGGGGATTTTAAAAAGGAACTTCTAAAGCAAAACACTTGTTCTTCATCAATGTGATACACTGCAGCTCTTCTTACAGCATATAGACTCTAGAGAGTCTCCAGTCCTTAAAATACTTTGATACTGTCCCCTGGTGCTACCAGTATGTCCAGCCCGTGGAGAGCACAGGACTGCAGAATGACCGGGGCTGGGTGGCTCTGCCAGACACACGCACGACAATCCACAGGGTGGGCACAAGGCAACCCCCGGAGCTGGAGCCCATGCGCTCGTGCTTGCCCCACGGCAAGAAATGCTGTTTTATAGCAAAGCTGACAGGCTGGATGCACTGATGGGTGCCCTTCTCTCCTCTACTCTTAGCTCAGTTTGATGGAGCAGGCCTTGTGGAATAACATAACATTAACCCAAGCCTAGTTTTATAATTCCAGTCTTTCAAATCCCCTAATATTGTTCTAACCAAGAAAAAGCAGGAGTGTCACCCACTGAAGGGGATACACTTTGCTATGGCTTTTACCCCTGACCTTTCCTGCACAGCACGTCATTCCTGTGACTCAAGCACAACTGTTAAGCTGTCACATCCATGCAGAAGGAAGACCTAGAGCTGGCATTAGCAACTTGCTGCTTATCCATAGAGTCAGCACTGTGACAAGAAGACAGATCCACAAAGTAGGATCCAACCCTTTAAGCTGGCAAATTTAGAGCATGCTGATTGGCAAAAGGATTAATTTGTATTAGTTATTGGCCCTCTTGATGGTGTTCGGTGGATATGCCTTTACTCCTTATTGCCTGTAGGTAGAGATGTGATGAACATGGTTTGGCAGGGAAAGTTTAGATTGGATCTTCTTACGATAAATCACTAAAGAAAATAAATCCTTATGTCACATATTTCCCCCGCATGACCAAAAGCACCTCCCCAGTCAAGATGGCATCCTCCATTCTGTACTGGGTTCAGTTCTGGCTACGTGCAAGGGGACAAATGCCTCCAGCCCCTGTCTCCATGGGTGCCCGTCCAGTCACAGAGAGCCCATCCTTCCACGTGTTAAAACAAGAGAGTAACGCATATGACAGTCAAACCACAAGTGGACTTTTGTCCACATGATGGAGAAAGCATGGAGTGAGTCAGAGTAATTGTTCTGCCACCTTGCTCCCAGTCCATGATTCTTCACACTTGCTTTACTTAAAGGATCTTTTCCATAACAGGTGGAAGAGCAGTGTTTCTCAGGTATTCACTGCTCCTTCTGCATTCCCCAATTCCCCTTCAGAAAAACAGAGCAGCGGCAGAAGTATTGCCAGAGCAAGGGATGACTGTCAACTTCTGCTGCCTCTTCTCATAATTCCCAGAGAATCAATTATTAAAAATTTAAGAATAGTTTACATTTTAAATCACCTTAATTTCTAGTTCTTCATCACTGAACATTGTCATCATTTTCCTTCTGATCATACTAGTGACTTCAGAAAGCTCCAGCACAACAGTGTCTATAACTGAGCTGTGAAATCCCAAGATCAAGAAGTTGTTCTTTTTTTATTAATGCTATTCATCTCAAAATAAGAGGATATGAAGAAATTTCTTAATGCTTCAAATAATCAAATCACAAAGTAGGAAACCATCTAAGTTTTAAATCAAACTCATCAAACATGATCTCTGAAAGGGCTCCCAGGTGACAAGAAACATGGTAAAGACAAAAAAAAAAATTCAGCAGCATTTACATTGTATTCTATATTGCAAAATAGCTCTCCAAATTCTAACAGAATTCTCCATTGCTTACCTTACCCTACTAAAGAAAGACAAAGAGCCCAGGGAGAACAGAGCTTCCATGGCTTATGGCTTTTAGAAATTACCTGCTAAGTGTGTAATTTTAAAGTGATTGTCTTCCATTAGGGCTACAATAAACAGCATGGTGGAAAATTCTATCTGATTAGCTTTTCTAATGAGCTGCAGGAGGTTGTGGAGGCCAGAGCTGTAGAATCTTAAACATTTCATCGCTGATTACAAACCTGCCTCTGAATTAATCAGATAATGAAGTGCATAGATTTAATGAACCTTATGCTGATCAACAAATTATCAGTGATCCTTGCAGATTTTTGGCAGGCTAAACACCTTTTTTGTAAGATTTCCTGAAGTAGGAAGGTAATAAAAAGTATGTGCTCTATATATAGTTTTTAATGCAATAACCAGTAGATATAAACTTCGTAATTTACACAATTATTTAATTTACTCACAGTGTGTTTAAGTTCCTGTTGGGGCTCCAAGGGGGCTGTTATTATCACAGATGCAGTTTAATTGAGACAGCAGCAATTAAAGATGAGCTAAATCTTGAGAACTTTTAACTACAGTCTCACTGGAACAAGTGGAGCTCTGACTCTGGAAAGGAGAGAGCAGGTTTTAGACATGGCCAATATTGGTACTGGGGGCAAGTCCAAGTTCCTAAACCCAAACCATCCCTTTTGGCAGAACTACTCCCCATGCCAGCATCAAACTGCCCCTGCCCCGGCCTCCTGGGCTCCACCCTGCGTTGTTCCCCCTCCAGCCATTTCTTTTCCCTCCATGTTCCATTCCTGTTGCTAGAGTTTAATTACACACTTCCATTTTGCAGAACAGCTGGCCAGTTCCCCAGGCCGTTGTCCCTGGCTGGGCAGGAGAACAAAACAAGTGGGTGCCATGGGGACACCGCACACGCCTGTGCCCAGCCAGCCTGGGGCCCGCTGCTGTGAGACACAGACCTTCCAGGCACAGCCAGAAACGGCCTCACCTGCTCCTGCTCCTGCTCCTGAGTTTTGCAATGTTCTGCTCTTGGGATCTCTTTTGATTTTCTGCTTAGTCACCAACTTAATACTCACTGAAAGATCAAAGTTATTACTGTTAAAATCGAATATACTGCTCTTGGCTACTGACGGATCCAGGGTATGGACTAGATAGACCTTTGCTCTGCTCCAGGATGGCATGTCTTATGTTCCTATTATCACTTAAAATTTACTTTCCCCAAAGGGATGTGCTTGTAGAAGTCCATCTGTCAAGTGATTCATGAGAAGTGGACATAAAAGAGAACCGAATATGACTAACTGAATACATTAAAAAAATTAAACAAGTATCCCTGGCAAATGAATACTTGAAAGATCTTAAATAAAAACACTAAGAACTTGAATTTGTCACCTCTCTAGTCTCTGTTTTGCATTTTAAATGGTTGCACCTTTGATGAAACATTTTTTTAATGTTTTGTATTGCCCTTTCCTTATAAAAACATATGTGGCTTTTCCTTTCTATCTCAGTTGTTTTGGATTAAAGAAGAAGAGGCAATTACAGCAATATCAAAGAGACAGAAGCCATCGCATGGATCAAATTATTATCTCATTGAAATCCAGGGGCCTGTTACTTGCAAGTTCAGTCAGACCAGAATTCATCCTCAGTGCCTGGAACAGTGGCAAATTGGTTTTAATCTCTGCACATTTCTCATCTGTGCCCAATATGATTTATCCTGCAATGCCAGATTCTTGGTATCTGTCTGGATGGCTTTTAATAAAGATTGAATAAAAATGCCAAACTTCCTTTGTAAAGTAAATTTTGTAAGAAATTCCATTTTTATTTCAATTCCCAGCTTCAAATGTTCAGAGTCACTGTGAAAGTAGAGCTGTTGGATAGACTTTTTGAAAGTACTTTTTACAATGTTTGCTGCTGAGGAGTGGGGATAAGCTCAATTTTATGACAATAACCATTTCACACATTATTCCCAATATCAGTATGATTCTTTCAAGTGGTGCTACGTGTGTGATGTAAACAAGGTATCATTGTGATTCTGATAGGGCATAATCAGAATAGATCAGCCAATAGATATGTGAGAGGTGGAATGGCACAACACTGACACTCTCATAAAATAATTGGATAATCTGATTTTCTGCCAAATGCAAATAAAGCATTGCTTACTGTGGGTTTGAGGGTGGCACGTCTCTAAAATGTCTTTTTTTAAGCACAATTTTGAACATCAATTGTCTCATTGCTTTGGAGTTTTCATGAAAGGCTTAATTCATAATGTTAGAAACCAAGATCTTACCTGTTTCAGGAGATAAAGATATATATTTGGAAATAGGAGATTGTATTGATCCTCAGCAAATATCCACACACTCAGAAATGAAACCTCACTATTTAACGTAGTACCCTTTGCTATAAATTAGCCCACTATCTCTTATCCTGTGTTAATGTACCTAAGGAGTGATGATTTTAAAATACAAGTATAAAATAGAAACCCCATTTACATTTTTGGAGTCTTGCAGCTTCCCCCATTACTTTTCTAAATTTAATGAAGACAGTTCTTTCAGCCTTTCCTCGCAGCTCATGTTTTCTCAATCTCTTAGTGCTTTAGCTCTCCCTCTCTTTCTCTGCCTCCCCACTTTTGCTCTTTTCAGACTGCAGAGTCCAGACGAGATCCAGCAATCTGGCTCGAGTCTCACAAGTGCTAAATTGAGCAGAGCAGCCACCCCCTATTTCCATATGTGCCTTTTGCAGACATATTCAGTCTGGAATGGATGACAACTCTTCATGCCATGCAGCTACTAACCAAGAGGAAAAATCATTCTTGATTTTCAGCTAATTAAATGGCTGAGAGTTACCAAATCTCCACGTGTGCCCGTGCTGAGCAGGCTCAGTGCCATTCCAGCTGTGTAAGAAGGCAGTCCAGAGAGGTCTGTTTGCTACAGCACCATGATGGGTCAAAGAAAGTTCTTGGCAGGCAACGCAAGCTCTTGGGTCAGATGTTATGCAGCCCTGTTTTATACCTTGTCTTTTATGTATTAAATTCTTGTGAAGTTCTCCAATAACAAACCTCATGCTGCTCTTCTACGTGTTGCTCCAATGTCTGAAAATCTACAGACTGAAAATCTAGGTGCTTTTGTTTACAGATGCTTGAATTCACATATTTGCTATTGAAAGTTATTGCCCATCCATTTAACAAATCTAATATTTCCACATGGCTCCCAAATTCCCGCACCTCAAGGTCCTTCAGGGCACACAGCTAAAATTTGATGGGAAGTCTGTAAATGGTGTAGACAGATACTGAATTTATCTGTAAGAATAAGTCTTTAAACAATGGAAGATATGCAGAAAACAAATGGGTCAATGTATATTCATTATGAAGCTGGGAATTCAGGGAAGTCTATAAAGTTGTTTTTCTTTGTAGTTTTCTCTAATTTTTCTGTCTTCAGAGAACATGTTTTGGGGCATTCAGTGGACATTCACAAGCAAAAACTATTGCTATGCAAGTGGATTAGAAGGTGGGTGAGGCTTTAAAGAGAATAGAATAGATGATAGAATAAACAGGAATAGAATAGAAAAGAAGAAAAATAGAGCAGTTTATAAAAATAATACGTGCATGGAGAGGGCTAAATTCACTGCTGACATCAGTTGCTCTAACTCTCTTGATTTAAATTCATTTCTGTCCATTTACTCCAACCCGACCAGATGTGCTGGCCAAGTACATTTGAAAGCTTCCAGAGTATCTGGTCACACAATTGAGGACTCTCTAGATTAACTGCCTGTACAAATTTGAGTGACCCAAGCACCACACATTCACCAATCACTCAGGCCTGCTGGCACCCTGGACCTGTGGCTGCTTTCTGGGTTGTGCAGAACTGTGAAGGCTGCAAGTCAAATCTACTTCAGCTGAGCAAAGCGCCTTGGATGCCAGTTCTTGAATGTATGGCTCTATAAATCTCAGTATGGCCTTTTGAACTGTATATTACTATAGAACTGTGGGAAATCCCTTTTGGGAGAGAAGTGGCACAGTTGATATTTATCACTACAAAGTCTATTGCAACACACTGTCTCTTTCCTTTGAAATAAAAGCTTTTGAATTACAGATGATCAACTATATTCACACCCCAAGCGAAACCTGAACATTTCTGGCATCTTGCCAGTATCGGCTTGGGTGTGAAATATTTGACATTTTGCATTAATTTTTTACAGTAATAAAAGCACTTTCTCAGCTAAAACCTCCTTTGCCATCCAGGAAGTGCCACGGGGCCTGCAGCTACTCCAGACTCCTACTCAGTAAATCTGTGTCCCGTGACTGAAGGGCACTATAGTCGTGGGCACTGAGCTCCCTGACCACATACAGATGCCACCCTGGTACAACCACTGACCCCACTGACAGTCTGACAGGTTAGCAAGAAGCAGTACTTTGGGATATATTTTGATAAAGGCAATTGCATTAATCTGTGCACGTGACCAGTGAAACAAGGCTGCTGTACAGTCTGTGTGCAGTGTGGCTGAGTTAGCACCGACACAGGCATCTTACCTCAGCAGTTCCAAAATCTCTAGCTCTGCAACCTGAATGTAGCATTAACTTATCTTCCTCTCTCATGTATTGACATTCCTTTCCTTTGGGGAAGGAGGTATAAGATTTTAATGAACTGAGAAACAAGATGTTAACCTTGTGAGAGGGATCAGTCACAGAGTTCCAAGTTCATCTCTAACACCAGTGGCCATTTGGGTATTGCTGCTAACAGGGTCAGTATTCCTCTCTCCAGGAGATGAGCAGTCACCCCACTAACCCCCACTTTTGTGCAGTTTTGGCAACAGAAGCTGGCCAGTCTGTGAGGACCCACGGAGCAAAGGCTGACAGATTTCAGACCACTGAGCTGCCCAGCTCCTGCTGAGGTGCAGTGAGGGAACGGATCACACCATCTCTGCAGGACCTTCCTGAGAAAGCAGAGCTGTCAGTCCTACTTCCAATGTCTCAACAAAACTCTCTTAGCTGTTATTAAATAGAAATAGAGAGGAGGAACAAATATTTCTCTCCCTGCTACAACAGTCACTTCTAGCACTCAATTCATCTCCAAGCAGAGATCTGCCACTTGGAATTTCACAGGACAGAAAGAATGCTGCCACTTGTGGATATGAATTTTTACAAGGGGACACTTGTAGGTATGAGGTGTAGGCTCTCACTTGTGGCTCATTTAAAGACAGCTACCCTGGGCTTGATTTACAAAGGCATGAAAGCCCCTCATGATGCAAACAGAAACCCAAGACCCTTGACCCTCTAAAGCCATGATCTGAACAGAAGTTTTGTGCTTAAATTGCTTAGAAGAATTTGTAATCGCTTTAGGACTTCTATCCTCTTCCTACAGGTGAATCAGGAATGGTTTCATACTTCAAATGCTCTCTTACTTGAAAGGAGTAAATAACTGGGTTTTGCCTCTTTAAACAGGAAAAATTGCACTATGAGACACAGTCCCACGAGATCCCCAAGTTATGTGAGCTTCCCTTCTGGTCAGTGAACACTGTCAACAGAGGAATTGCAGTCTGCAAAAGTTTTGCTTTTGGATGCTCCCCAACTTCCACCTAACCCTATCCTACAATTATATTTCTACCAAAAAATAATTGAAAAAAAGGATAAGAACAAGTCCCTATACCTTAAAGGTGTTTAAATCTATGATAATGGATCTACATAGGCATCTGCTGGCCAGAAGAGTTCCCTGCTCATTTATGATGTTAAGGGTTGGGACACATGACCTAGTGGGCAGGAAATTAGGCACACACACAACTTACCCTCTTTCTGACTCACACAGAAACAGGATAAAGAAAAGCTGGTGGGGGGGGAAGAGGGTGGAACAAGAGGGAATGAGAGACAGAACGATCACAGTTGTTCCAGCTCCTCATCACATCGTTTTTATCCGTGACCACCTCCAGTGACGGATGCTTTGCCTGGGCTGAGGGAGCTTTGGGAGAGCCCTGGCCTGAATGAACAACCATGGGCATGTGATGCTCAAATGAGAACAAAAGGCACCGTGGAACCTGTGTACACTCCATGCTGCCTGAAATACCAAAAGCCACTTTTAGGAGACAATTTACAGAAAAATAAAAAAGTTTACAAACTGGTTTACGAGACAGTTAAACGGTCCTTGAGGGGGGGTCTTTATAATTGAATTATAAGAACAAAAGAAATCTGAGGAGCAGGCAGAGGCCTTAAGGCCCAACATGCTTGACCTCATTTGGTTTAATTGCACTGCTGGCTCTCTCACTATAACCTTCACTTGGACAACAGTCTCTGGAAATCATTTAAACTCCTTGCTGCCTTTGCCTTTGCTAGTGATTTAGTCAATAATTTTATTACCTCTTTGGTAAGATAGCCTGAGTGCTCCAGTCTTTAATTAAAAACCTCTTAGGTTTGAATCTTTTCACAATATGAACATATTTATCCAAGATCTTTATCAGAATCTTCTATAAATTTTATAATTTCCTCCTAATTATCTTGAGGATGCTGTTTTCCACTGTGGATGAACCCAGGTCCCCTTGCACTGTCCGTCTGTCCAGGGCAGGGTGCAGAGCCGAGGGCAGGCTGAAGTCTGCAGAGTGTTCCTGGAGGAACAGTGAGGTGCCAGCAGGAGGGACAGCAGGGACAGCAGGGACAGCAGGGAAGTGTCTGCAGCCGGGGCTGAATGGGACCAAGGAAGGTACCACAGCACTGGGAATCCCTGTGCTGCCCCTGCCACCTTTCTTACCACAGCCAGGGGCTAACACGGTGCAGATTTTGTCTTCCTGTGTGCTGCTAGTGGCTATAGCAACACTGATGCCTCAGTCCCCAAGACTTTTCCCTTCCTTTGTACATAGCAAGTGCTAAATTTGAAGCAAGCCCTTCCTGAAAGTCTTAGCTTCAGACTGACTTTTTCATATCTGCCCTCCATTAACTTCTTTATTTTTAATATTTAGGTTATTTCTTTTTAAATCAGGTCCTGTTCTTCAGGAGGGTTTCTGTTCAGCCAGTGACCTTCCTGAATCACATATTCAGTGCCACATGATTTCAACTCCAAGTGATTGGAAGTGAATGCTTGCAAAGCTAGAAATAGTCATTCCTCTTCTGAACATGGTTGGGATGTTTGATTTTCTGGAAGCAGAGCAGGGACTAACAATGAAATGGGCACCACTAAGACACAAACTCCTGGTAAACTGATTCCATCAGGGCTCAGTGGTGCTGTGAGAGGGCTGGGGAGGATGGTCTTCTTGGGAGCATGTTTTGGAAACACCTGGGTCTGATCCTGGCCTGTCTCATGCTCTGAATCCTCATACAAAGTGTGCCGGCTGTGTGCCTGGGCAGGAGTGCTCAGCCCGACTGTGAGGGTGCAGCTGGCAAAGACACAGCAGGGCTGGGGGGGTCTGTCCCAGGGCCTCCAGGGAGGCCTCCGACCGAGCCCGAGCTGCCTTGCTACACTCAGAGGTGGCACTTTTCTCACCGGTCCATTGTCTCCCAGCCTCCTCCCAGGGCAGGATCCAGGATCCACCCAGGCAGACCTGCCGAGGATTTCCTGAAGGTTGCAGCCCCCAGCAGCAGGCTGCTCTGGCTCCTCACTGCCTGCAGGCAATGGGAATGCTCAGCAGTTCCCTGGGGAGGTTCTCCAGGGCTGGAGGAAGCCTCCTTGCACCTCTGTTCCCACATCAAATTTGAGAACAACCTGCTTCCTACCATCAGAAGTTCAGCCAGCTCTCTCACAGGGAAGATCCTGAGCACTAGTGCTGGCTGTCACACTGTCCTCCAGCCCCAGGAAAAGGCACAACCTTTCTGCCTCAGTTTCCCTTTCTGCAAAATTAGGGTAATTGTGGTGGACACCGCAAGGGGGAGGGGGTTCAGAGAGATTAATAAGCTCTTTGTAAAGTGCTTTGAATATGAATATTGCTATGGCTAGTAAGTGCTAACTATCAATTATTAAGTGGGAGTCAGGTTTCAGGAGCTTTATATCAGGGAAAGGTTAAGGAAGTGTAATAGCAGAAGACATGTAATGAAGCTCACTACTGCCCCGTAGCACTGGCTATGAAAAGCTAATATCCACAGTAAAATTCCAGCTCTGTAGCCTATGCAGAGTATTTTGCTCTGCTCCTATAATGATGACACTTAGAATTAGACCGACATAACCTAGAGAGCTCTGGGGACTCATCATCTCTGAGATTTCACTTAATTATTGGCAAACTCTGTCATTTAGTATCCCAAGCAGGCTGCGCTATGTATAACCAACACATCTAATTTGATTTCATCTTGAATTGCTCCTATGAGTGGTCTTGAATGGGACCGCATCTGGTATCTTGGCAACGTCCCTTCTTCTCGTGGAGAGAGCTGTCCTTGAATCTATAAAATGGATCTCTTACGGCAGGGGCGTGAGTGTGCACGTGTGGGGGGAAAACCTCTGGGAGCACACAAAGGGAGCCTTGGCTTACACGCACATTTGACATGTTTAGGTTTTTAATACTTTTTTTCCCAGATAAATTATATCCATGAATCTCAGTGTAAATATTTTTTTTTTTTTAGCTAGGGCAATGGATTTAAGAAGCACTTAGGATACTTGATCCTTAATTGAAGCTTTCAAGAAGGAGTTGGTTGCTGGTTTGTATGGACAAAACATTATTGCTTTCCTCTCTGTGATGTACAATTAGAAGGGAGGGTGGGGGATCAAGTGTACATTTCAAGTATACAAGGAGAAAAGCACACTAATCATAAAAGTATAGTCAGAAGGTGATTTTTCTGTGTAACCTGATGAGGTTCAGAATTCTGACATGCAGGACATAAGGATCACTGAGCTTCCCACTATCTCAGGATTTCTCTGTCCAGCCAGCCCTCCCTCCTGGCAGCTGGCTTGTGAAGAGGAAAAATCGCCCCCAATTTTCATGTACAGAATAGTAAATAGAGACAATTCACAACTCATTTCCTTCTCCAGGGTTTTGGATCTTACAGTTTACATGGGGATAAGCCCAGGTGAATGAATGAGTGGTTTCCACAGATGATGTGTATTCCACTGTGCTCATGGGGGAAATGTTCAGGTAGAGCATATACATATATATGTGTGCCACAGTTTCAGTAACTCCTCTCAATTTCTATTACTCTGTGATAAAATGACATTTTCTGAATTACAAGAGCTTATCTGTCACTTAAGATTTGTCGTTCCCTTTTGCTACAGCAAACTTAAATCACTGCAGTTATTCCAGGAACTGTAGTATCCTACTGGTCAATAAGACCCAATCCTGTACAGCTGAAAGCACAAGGACTCTTGTTCTGTGTTTCCAGAGGAGGAGTATCTTACAACACGTGTGGTGTAAACTGCCACAGGGAATATTCTCCCTTTGTGTCATAAATTGAACATCCTTAGGAGTCATGTTTCGGAAGAAGTATGGTCCTTCCAGCTGTGAAACACAGAGACACGTCAGGAAGAAGCTCAGGATTAAAATGAACTAACAGTTCAGATTTTGTTTTATGATCTCTAACTCAGAAAGTGACACTTTTATCAGTCTTGGTCATTCCCAGACTACCAAGTTAAAGTTTCAGTAGGACTGAAATACAGATTAGGACCTTGAACATTACCAACTGCTTGGTAACTTGGTGAACTGCTTGCTTACTGGACAAACTCACAGAACTTTTTATTTTCCCATAGGAGGATCCAGTTTTGCCTATTCAAAAGAAAGCTGTGGTCATTTCTCGCTTTAAAGACAGACCTTTTACCAGCATCTAGGATTGCACAAGCTGCTTATTTGCGATGATAGAGTCTGTTTACTCCTTTACCTTGCTCAGTTCTCTCCAGCAGAGTGAAACCACAGCACCACGTGCACTTGTGAATATACTGTGTTTGAGTGGTTAAAGTACATTCAACAGCTCTAATAAAGTGCTCAGTGCTTCCTGGATGTACAGGATATGAATCACGTAATGTGAAGAAGATGACCACATAGCATCCTCATTACTGAGCTGGGTTAGCGCTCTGCTGCCTGCAGAGCAGCTGTGCTGGTGTGTTACTCTGCACATTTCAACAGACTCAGCAAAGGGAGGGAGATGGATGCAGTCCTCTCCTCAGGCACACAGCAGTTAATTATGAAAAGGTGTGATTTTTGATTGGTATTTTCTTGTGTAATTACATCCCTGACTTAATATGGCTTCGTTCTGACTGTTCCTCCCAGTAACAGCATGGTTTCAAGTACAAAGTGATCATTGCTATTGATATCTGCACTTCAGGTTTGGTCAAATGGAGGAACTTTTATGACCTTCCAAATAAATGGAGAAAAAAACATGATGCTAACATCAGGATATTTTGGGTGATTAATAAGGGGGGCAATGTTTGGAATCAGGATGGAGTTGGCAGTGTTGCTGGGAGATCTCCAAGTAACCCTGCTGCAGCAGAGTTCCTGCAGCCTGAGAGCTACACTGAGTGGGACACTATCAGTTTGGGCACTGGTTCCACTACACTTCAACAAAGCTGGACTAACCAGCAAAGAACATTTATAAGCATCTATGAAATAAGTGATGTCAGGATAAAACTAATCAGAACAAAGGGAATTGTGCCTATTTTAAAGTATAAGCAGATCTGGCTTTGATTGCTTTTTTGAAAACTTTTGCTCAACATGGGTCTTTCTTCAATTTAGAGAATAAAATACAATTTTGGTTACTTTTAGATTCAAACCATTGCTGGCACTGTGCAATGGAACAGTTTAAAAAAAAAATTCCAGTGCAGTCCTTTGATTAAAAAAATTGATGACTGCCAGACTAGACAATCTCAGGGTCTCTGCCAGCCTTATGGTTCCATGATTTGTCATCACTCTGGAAAAGTCACTGCTCTCATTCCTATCTGTGTACACTGTCTTCATTTTACACAAAGAAGAGATGTGGAGAGGCTGAAGTAGTTTGCCAAGAACCAAAAGGGAATTGGTGATCAAATCTGGGCAGAACTCAGCCTCCTCTTTTCCTCTGTATAACCAAAGAGCACGGCCTCTGACGGAACTGCTCAGCTGTCGGAGCTACCTTCTCTGCAGACCTTGGTGCCTGATCCTTCCAGCCAAACGCCAATTCCACAAACAATTGCTTTCATTAATTTCTTTAGCATTCTTTCATCCTCCCTCCTCCTTCCCATCTTTTTCCTAATTCCATCTCTTCACACACCCATGACATCACCCGCATGCCTTCTCAGGCCTCCATTGCCACTCTGTTCTCCAGGTCAGCATTCCCATCGCTTCCTTCCCAATGGCTTTTGGGGTCACAGAAGAGTGAACACATGTGCAGAGGTGGGAAGAAGGATTGGAGACAGGTTTGATTTGTGAGAAAGGAAAAAAGGCTGAAGAAGAAGACCCAGACTGTGCCGGCCCTACCATAAACTGAAGCTTATGAAAACTCTCATGAAAGAATTTAACACAGAATTACCAGGAAATGCCAGGAACGTTTCAGACTCCCTCCTCCCTGTCACCAACAGGTACAACATGCCAATGCATATGACACACTCACAGCCACAAGACTGCAGAGTTCCTGTCCTTGTTTAAATCAAACCTGCAACAACCCCTCATTATCTGGCTTCCAAGAAAAATGAGGACTGTACAGTCATTTTGTCTGTCTGTTCCTTGTCCCAGTAATGCTTCAATTGGATGGCCAGTTTCTAGGAAAATGTTTCAAAGCTATTAAGTTCCCACATGTTTCATGAAAGTCAGTGTCTGGACAGAAGATGAAAGCCTTTGCCATAAAAAGTTCTTATGCCTCATAACGAAGATCTGGGAGAGGACGTATGGTTGCCCATCCTGCTCTGAGTTAGGCTCAAACATCTACATCTTCCTCAGTGAATGATTTTTGAGTCTGAGTCTATTCTGGAAAGCCTCTAGCAAGGGGATGCCTCATCACCCCCTGCCACACCAGAACTGCCACCTAAGCTTTTCCTCCGCACACGGCTTTCACATCAGCTTGCTAAGGAAGACAGTTTTAGGGAAATGTGAAAAAAAGGAGGAAAATAGAAAAAGGAAAATACTTCTGGGTAACAGTGGCAATGTCAGCTCTGTATCCTGATACAGATAACATAGCAGCTGTCTGTAGAGGCAGATCCTTTCAAAATTTAAAAGGCTATTTGGAGAAATCAGTCCCAATAGTCCCATAAGCACAGAACAAAACACAGCAGTGCTGGACGCTGCCGATTTGTTGCTGACAATGCTTTGTGTCACTACCCTCATTTAGGAACATGAGATGGAAAACACAGCCCTAATACCTACTTATCTCCAATAGCCTCTGCTCCTTGTTCATTTCATTTTTGGTATAAATCTACTCTACACGCCATATCCTTTTGTGAGAGCGAGGGACCTGGGGCTAAGTGTATATAAATATCCCCCAGCCGCAGCCCCTAGCCGCGAATGCAGGCCGGGGAGCGTTGCCCCAGCTGGAAGGGCGGCAGGTAAGAGCACACAGCCGAAGCCGTGTCCGTTCCAGCCCCGGCCGGGGCGCGGCGGTGCCGGGCGCACGCGGGCAGGGGCCGCACGCCGGGCTCGCCACGGCCCGGCCCCGGGAGCCAGCACAGGAGGGGCTCTGCGGGGCAAAGCCGCCTCGGCATCCCGCTCCAGCGTGCTTCAGGGACTGGCCAGCTCGCCTTCCACACACACAGGGGCGTCCAGAGCGGAAATCCTGACAGAAAATCCTGAACTTTTTGGGAAAAAAACAGAGACGCTCGCTGGCGCGTTGCTCCCCCCATGAGTGTGTGGTTTGCCAGGGGAAAAAGTGATAGTTTTCCACATCCTCCAGCACATGGCTGTGGCTCTGAGTGCAGTATTTCCGCCAGGTTTTCTGGCAGTGCCTTAGAGCTAGGGGCTGTATTTCAACATGTATTAAAACGAAAGAATATAGGGAGGGGCAAAAAATTATTGTTTCAATGGGAAGGGAGAAGGCAAATGCGCAATCTGCAGTCTTTGCTTTTCTTTACATTTTGTGCAAGCTGGTCGCTTACTGGTTAATCTTCCCCTGTCGCTGCCATCTTGCCAGACCAGCTCACATTGCCCTTCCAACCATACCGCAGTGAAAAGGAGGTTTAAAATCCATCAGCACTCAGAGAATGCATTCAGGAGTCCTGCTCAGTCCCCTCTGCCCTCAGCAGCAGCTCCTGCACTTTGATTGCCCTCTCTGTGGGCCACAACTGTCCCAGGATAATTAGGAAGTACTGAAGGGGTTTAGTTCTGGCTTTCCCATTTCAGAGCTGTCCTTTTCTCTGCTTTCAACTGCTTATTTTATTTGCTCTATGCTGAATACTCTCTCCCTTGACCTTTCACCTTCCCAGGAAAGTTACTTCAGGATTCTGCCAAACAGACCAGGGCAGGGCAGAGGCTGAGCAGGGAGGAAGGCAAGCATTGCCCCTTCTTCCCAGCACCCAGGCTCTGCAGTCTGCCAGCTCACAGTAAATCCTGCTGCCGCTTGCCAATGGCCACTGTCTCCACACACAAACATCACAGCAAAGGTGCAAGAAAGACTTTGTTAAACCTTTTGGGAAATAGGATGCCATTTAGAAGTTAATCTGCGAGATTCAGGGAGAGTCGTAGCCAGCAGAAGGGTGTAGGAAAGTGGGTGAGAGGCACTTTTACTTCTGAATCCAGCCTGATTTTATACCTGCAAGAAGAGCTAAAAAACTTCTCTTCCCCTCATCCAGAGGAGAGAGAAGTGACAAGTATAAAAAAAACTCAGCTGACTTTGGGGAAATAAAAGCACTAAGAATCAACTCTACATATGCTCTTTTGGCCTCAGGTTTAAGTTAAAATCACCTCTTTCTATCAGTAGGTTTGGGTCTTGTTTAAGTGACAGCAATGTTTATTGTGGCTCAGCCTGGCTGCACAAAGGCTTGTCCATCTATTGCTGGGTAGTTAAACTCTCAGGTTTTGAATTCTTGCAGGTGACTCAAGGAAATAAGATTTAGTGGCTTTTAAAAATATTATTACTTGTAAGAGACAGACGGATTGCAAACAAAGGGCTGGTTCCTCCTCCTGGTGAAGGCATGGAGTTGAGGCACCAGAGTTAATTCCTGACTGCCTTAGGTGTTCAGGGAGAAAGAAAGAAGAGAGAGCTGTAAGGCTAAAAGCAAGCACTGACTTGCTGTAAGACCTTCATGATTACCTCTGAGGGGAGAAACATAGCTTGTAAAAAAAATTATAAGAGGATAACTGCACCTTCTCCTTCATGAAAATGAGCAAATTCCACAGTGTTTCTTCTGCCTACTATGCGATTTGCTTCAGCTTCATTTCACGTGCTGTCTCACACAATAGCCCCTGGGGATTCTCAGGGGAAAAAAATTTAGCTGCCTCACCTTCTATGCCCAACTCCTGCCTTCCTGCAAGAAAATTACTTGCTGCTTCCCTAACAAACCAGCTTCAGTTGTCACTGTAGGTAAGGTTATGTCAACACTTCTATTATAAACTCCTCTTGTCAGGAATTTACAAGTTGGCTGTAAAAATTCCCTTTGCACTTAATTCTGGCAGAGGTGAAAAAGCCCCAGGAGCACATTAAAAAAAAAAAAATCAACATTTACATATTAGATTTTAACACTTTGCAAGAAATGAATACTTCAGTGTTAATGCAGACACTGTACGACCAGACAAAGACCTAAATGAATGGGTCCAGTCAGGGAGGGAATCTTCTACTGAAATAAGTCACCTTGGAGTGCCCTGCACATCAGTGCTGCAAATATGGAAATGTCACTCTGAGTGCTACCAGAGGAATAAGAACAAAAGTGCCCTGGAAAAACCTCATCTACTTACACTGCAATGATAAAATGCAAGCCATCCTGTTTATTGAGGGATACATCCTGTCTGTCATACCAAGAAGATGAGTTTAATGTTTGAAGGTTTCATGGGAGTTGAGGAAGGAATTTTTTTTTATCTGTCTAAAGTATTTATCTCACCTTCATCCTCATCTGAGCCCCCTGTAATCACCAGCACATTTAGCTTTCCTGGTGCATTACTGCCGTTTATTTTCATTTCAGAACCAGAACAGTGATATGGAGAGAGGTTAAATGATTTGCCCAAGGTCACAGAGGACAAGCCTCTGCTCTGGGAAAGGCACTTGCCCATGTCTGGGATCCACCCCAGCAGACCATCCATGCTTTCATGGCTTGCTAAGGGGTGAGAGCAATCTATCCTCCTTAATACAGCTCTGAGCCTGCAGTTTCTTTCCTCTTCCCTGGGCTATTACTTGGCAGGACTTAACAGTTACTGGCTTCATTCTCCCCCTGCACTCCCACCCTTGTTTTTCACTGGTCTAAGAGGAACCTGAACAGGTCTGATTTTGGATCTGAGGAAGCATAGAGAGCCTGAATTCTTTGCATATTGGAAACATTGCTGCTTAGAGGCTGAAACAGAGACAGGCCAGGATTTGCTGCGTACACAGAGGTGTGTGCCTTTACATTCTGTCCAGTCCCATTTTGAAAAGGAGGGCTACATGGCACTAAGCTAAACTCTGGAAGTCTTGAGAGAAAAAAAGGGGAAGGCCAGGAGGAGGGAAAAGAAGATAGAGAATAAGCAGTAAGTGTTTTTGATACAGTCTTTAGTTCATTTTCAAACGCTATAGGAAATCAACAACTGAAAGAAATTACAATAATCCAGTTAGAACCAGTGCAGCTTCAATAAGACCACATTTTTAAAAGTACGATTCCAGCTCTCTAAACTCTTCCACATACTTAATGCATGCAAATATCTACACCCATGTGTATGACTCTGCAAAGTTATGTTTGCAGCCTTGCAAACCGCATTTCAAACAAAGACTCAGATCTCCATCGTTCCCCTCCCTTTAACTGTTCCAGTACACACACAAGCAGTGCTCCAGTGACACCAAGCAGGACATGCACTAACCTGGGACACCCCAGGCCCAGTTCTGAGTGAACAACAGTGTCAGTCTGCCAAGGAAAGGACCAAATTCTGTGGAACGGAACAGGCCCAAGAAGCACAAAAGGAATTCACAAAGCAAGATTTTCTGTAATATGGTCCATTGGTTTTTGATAATAAAAAACACATTGTAAATGGCCAAGAATTAATCTTTAAAAGGCAGCTGTAGCCCATGTGTATTAACTATTTTTCAAAGACATTTCCTCTGGATTTTTGTTACCTTCTTTAATACATGTTTCCAGCCAGCAGAGATGTTATGCTCTGTGGGTGAAATATAATATGCATTTTTAAAACATTTATAAATATGTATTCACCCTATGGATTCACACAGTGCTGTAGGAGCTGTGTTCTGGTCTGCAGTCTTTAAAAATTAATTACAAATATACTAAGGTGTACCTTCAACACAATGCATGGGGATTTAGCCACATAAATTTCATTAAGGCTGATGAGAGGTGTGCAGTTAAAGCCCTGCATATCAAGACATCATGCATAAAGAAAAGCCTGTCTAATGATGTATTTTACTAAACCAGAACAGCTCTGAAGGGCATGCATGTTTATCTAATTTTACTTATTCTTTTTCAAAACAAATAAAACGCACACATGAGCACACATATGTGCACACACACACCTATATTCTGCAGAACATAGAATTTTTAAATTTGGTATGTTAATATGCTGAAAAGTCAATTAAAATGGTTCTTTAGCTATTGTTATTTTCTGTAACAAGCAAGATTAAGACATCCATTGAGGTCACAAACTAGGAACACGTAAATAATCCGACTATGTGGATGGCACTTTTGTGGCAATAAAGGCATTGGTGGCACATTTTAGTAGAGTTGCAATTGTGACACACAGTACTCAAAGCTGGGAAATTCTTAGTTCCCCTACCTCGTTTCCTCAGCTCTCACTTTTGTCATTATAAAACTTCTTTCCTCTTCATAACAGTGGGACATGTAGAGGGCACACAGCCTGCATTAAGGGAAAGCCTTGGGTTTAGCACATGCATGTGGGTAGAAACTGGGTATTTTTCAACAGTTTTGTTAATTTCTGGACATGAAGGAATGCATTTCATACAATTGTTTATTTTCTTCTCTAGATTACAAGTGGGTTCCTTTACTGAATGGCTCCAACACGCGTTTGCTGCCAAGTTCAGGATCTGAAGATGTTGCTCCAATGTCTCTTCTGAACATTTCGATGCCATCTACTAGATCACAGTGTTAGAGGCCAAGTTAAGGCCAGCAGGGTAAAGGCAATTTATAACCCACATAGTGACATCAGCCTAACCTAGCAACCTCCCTAGCAACACTGCCAAAGCATCACAATGTGGCCCCCATAGCTCAGATGATATGAAGATAGCAGCATTGTTAGAGTGGGAGGTTGCCACTTTGGCCTAGCAACAAATAACAGCCTGACCTTGGGATCTATTGAAAGCTGAGAAGCCAAGCAGAACAGAGGGAGAACCACCAAATGAAAACCCAAGGGTTCCTGTCTATTCCTTTTATGTAACCTAAACAAATTCTTCAGAGAAAAATACGGCAATGCTTCCAGACACGCTGCACACTTATATATTCAATATTGCTTTTCCACATGGCTTGTTAAGAGCTGAACAGCTTTTACATCATGGTTCAGAAATCATAAAACCTGTGTTCAGAAAAAGGACAAATAAAGAAATCACTACAGCCCGTTCAGAGGGGTGACAAACAGGCTGCATGTTGCTGTTGAAGTGCACTGATGTGAGGGCTCCCACCCCCAGGTATCGCATGGGGTAATCCAGGAGCTGCACACACACTGGGCTTTGGGCTCACCCAAGAAATCCAGCTGTAACCAGCTTATGTGCAGCATTTTGTCACTGAAAATAATGAAAGGGATATAAATCACATCCCCCCCTTCCTTCCCTTTCTTCTTGTTGCCCATTCAAATAAGCCCCTTGTCCACGCCATTGTGCCAGCTCTGCATAGGCAGCTGCCGAAGCAAGGTAACACTTCTCTCTCCCAGATACACATCAAGAGTAGGGCATCCTCTAGAGACACTCCAAGGAGTTGGTCCTGACCCGCTTGATGTTTCTAGCTTCTAGCAATGATCCCATACTCCTAGTGTTTGCAAGTGAATACCACTTACAGCATCTTGACAGTTACAGTGATTCAAAAACAACTGAGAGAAACAAATGGCAAGTATGGAAAAAGTACGCGATGTGTTTGTTTTTGTACTGGTGGCCCTGAGCCAGAGTGTGGTGCTGGAGGTTGCCTGATGCTGAGCTTCCAGACACCATTTGGCCTTAAGAAAATATAAAACAGTATTAGCCCAGCACTTCCTAGGAGAATCATAACCCTCGGAATTCCAAAGCCATCCTGTACAGTGACCACTTCTAAGACCAACCAGTGGGGAATAATTCACCTCCCCCTTCCTGTTTGCTGGCTTTAAGCTACCCGCTGGCCAGTGCAGAGAAGCTCAAATTGCAGCTGCCTTCACCCTCTTTAGCTGTCAAGATAAACAGATGACTTTGGTTTGCAGCAACAGAACACTGAATATATATTTTCAAGAATGTAATTTCTTTTGGAATTTCAATGAAACATGCTTTCACATATGTGTGATTCTGCATGTGGGTGTGTGAATACACACACGTTTTTATATAATTACATATTTTTAATAGATATTTTAAAAAATATTTGTAATTCCTTCAATTTTTCTGCGTTGTTTCTTCCTTGTATAACACTTGGTATCCCTTTCAGTTTATAACTTCTCTTGAGAGATGAGCCACAAGCCACAAACAGCTAACCCTCTACTTGCAGCAGCCTTTAACAAAGGGATTGATAGAGCTGAACTGGACATGGTCTGTCTGTCCTGCTGTCACTACTGCAGTAACCACAATTGTCGTGTAGGTAACATGAAGTCAGGGGCAATTTATCCTATAAAACCTTAGTGCAAGTTTCATCACAGAACACAGCATCTGCCCATTAGCTCCATTTCTATTTTCAGCCAAGACTGTGACACATTCAAAGGCATTGTATAAAGTGTGTGAAAGTTTACCCCTTTGGATATTTCTTAAATTACAAGCTTTAAGTACATTGAAAAACAGAGAGTATTGGGAAAAATCTCTTGTGTTAGTGCCACTTCCTCCATTCCATACTTTTTAAAACTCAAACTGGCCAGATGAAGCTTTTTTAACTCCTTGACATTCCCATAACAGCCCTTGCTGGAGATGTGTGTATCCAAATGGAGAAGTGGAGGCTGCAGTGCTATCCAAAGCAGTGTGCCTACCTCCTCACGTGCTGGAAATCCCACAGACATGAGCAAAAAGGAAATTTCACCTTCTCACAGTGCTTCCCAGCCACACTGCTCTGTCTCCTGCTGCTGCCATCTCTGCACTATGGTCTCCTCAGAGGTTAACTTCCAAACTGTAAAAGAATGGGAGGAGAATGGGAATGGGGATGAATCCTTACGAACTGACCATATGACTTTCTCCATGTATTTCCTGCTAAGCATTTTGGAAAGTGCTGATAATCTTTCTCAAGCCCTAATGCTGGCTACAGGTTTCTCCCCAGGGCTCCACATCAGCGTGAGCCCTCAGTCCCTTCTCCGTGTCATTTCCTTCCCTCTTTGAACCGTGCTTCCTAGACGAGGGCAGGCAGCAGGGTGGGGAAGTAGCTCCTCCACACAGGGCTGCCAGAGAACGAATGGTCAATACTGACTGTGTGTCTTTTCCTTGGCACCATATTTTGCCAATCTGTAGAATAAAATGTGTGAAATACACTTGCAAAAAATAGCTGAGAAGTTCATTTCCTCCTCCTTCCTCATCACTCAACACCTCTACATCTCCAGCTTGAGCTCTCACCAGTCCCAGCCACGGTGCTCAAAAGCTCCGGCCCCAGCTCTGGCTGTCCTCTGTCCTCCCACTGCAAATCAAGTCCAGAGCAGGAGACTGGTGTAATGAGTAACCCAGAGGAGATTCATCGGGCCCAACACCAGGAAAATTACTTGATTCCTCTGCTTACAGAATTCAGTGTATTCATCATTCTACCAGTTCTGAAACTGAGTAACTTCGCAAATACCAGAGTCAGTCTTGGCTCCTTAGAGGAGACAAAAGACTTTACCATTAATATTTCCAGAGCCAGCTATACTTTTAGACAATAGAGGCTAGGACTGCATTGTGTGGATTTCTGTATGTGTCTAAATTTAACATTCTGGATATCCATGCTTTTAGAAAAATGTCTAAAAATAAATGCACCTTATTAAATACTTAAAATTCCTATCCTTCCCTCTAGAGATCACGCATGACTAGCATTGAAGCTGGGTCATTGCAACCAGAAGAAATGAGCAATTCCCATCAGCCTTCCCTGATTGCATCAGTGAGCTGGTGGGGCTGGGGGAGATTATACCGAGCTTGGGGTGTTCGGACCCGGGTTTTGTTCCACCAGTTAATGACAGATGCAGAATCTGGGATCCAGTTTAGGCAGACTTCGTCTGTGTTCGATGCCAATTTAGGTGCCTCTTCGGTGCAAATCTGGGTAAACCTCATGCACAAGTGCTGGGGAAAACAGGCTCACCCGAACCCCTTCCTTCTTGCCCAGGAGGGAAAAGCAGTGGATTTGTGAGAGGAATGCAGGGATATATAAGGATCTCCAGCGCTGCAGTTAATGCCAAGGTCAGCTCCAGCTGACACCCGTGCCTGGGGATGTGGGGGAAGGGATGGCTGTGCTCCTAGGCCGAGCCACAAGATGTCAGGAGACTGCTGTGCTGTGCCGTGCTGAGCTGTGCCGTGCTGTGCTACGGCTGTGCTGTGCTAACGCTGAGCTGAGCTGCGCAGTGCTGAGCTGTGCCGTGCTGTGCTGTGCCGTGCTGTGCTACGGCTGTGCTGTGCTAACGCTGAGCTGTGCTGTGCCGTGCTGAGCTGTGCTAACGCTGAG
>VZTG01004386.1:215300-303507 GCA_013397845.1 Melanocharis versteri | reverse complement strand
CTAACGCTGAGCTGTGCTGTGCTGTGCTGAGCTGTGCCGTGCTGTGCTAACGCTGTGCCGTGCTAACGCTGAGCTGTGCCGTGCTAACGCTGTGCTGTGCCGTGCTAACGCTGAGCTGTGCTGTGCTGTGCTAACGCTGTGCTGTGCCGTGCTAACGCTGAGCTGTGCTAACGCTGAGCTGTGCTGTGCTAACGCTGAGCTGTGCTAACGCTGTGCTGGGCTGAGCTGTGCTGGGCTAATGCTGGGCTGTGCTGATGCTGTGCTTTGCTGCACTGAGCTGCACTGCTGCACTGTTGCACTGCTGCCCTGGCAAGGCATTCTGCACTGGGGCCTGGGAGCAGCCTGGAAGCTCCTGCCATCATTTTTCAGCCCCCCATGCTGTTCTGCATCCTTCCCACACCACTCGGCTTCTTGAAGAAAAGATGTGAACAAGAAAATGAGGAATTTCTCCTTTTTCATGACTTTTCCCAAGTCCCTATTTTACAGCTTGCCAACTCCCTTGCCGTATATCCACATGCAGGTTCCTCTCTTATATCTCACTTTACATGGTTAATTGTGTTTGTATTCTCCACAGGGTTCCTGGCAGTTACAGCACACTGTGAGGTCACTGATTCACCACCGTGTTTTCAGAAACCTGCCTCACCATCCCCATGCAAAACTGAAAATGAGTCGAAAGTGAGAAAGCAGCAGTTTGCGGGAACGCTCATGATGAAAGGGTAAACAAGATCTTACACAGAACCGTGCCTGGGCTTGCATCCAAACACAGTGTGTTACAGCTTTAATATAAAGGGATGGCTGTAAGATGCATTTCATTCTCGCTGCATGCACTCTGCTAGTGAATGCTATGATCACCAGACACTAACTGTGTGTTGTGCACAAATCCTGCAGGAACCTGCTGGTGGAATAAATCCTCTTCCCACACTTATAGTACACCCCTGTGCCACTTTTTGCATGTCAAGCAGCCAGAGCACAGCCACGTGTGTTTCTAAAGCAGCAATGGCAAATTCATGAGGTCCAGTTCCAGCAGATGGTATTTGGGGTGTACACAATTGCTAGGAAATTTCATCTAATTTAATTTCTTTAAAATATTCCTTCAGGTCCAGTCTGGTTCTGAGTGAATATCTATCTCATGGATCGATAGAGCACTGCCCAAGTGACTCTCATTTTGTTGCCACTGTCAGATCAACCCCAAAATGGTGTCCTGCTGCATTCCTCTCCCTCTCACCCCAACACACTGCCACTTGCTTGCCTATACTTGCAGACTGAAACTCTTTTATGGAGAAGCAATTTTTCCAAGTGCAAAGCTGCCATACACAGGGGATACATGTGGCCAAGATCTGCGCAATTCACAAAAACTAAACTGGGAATTTCGGGGCCCAGTTCTTTATTATTCTTTTCATACTCTTGCTTTGGCTGTAAGGTATCAGCCACCCGAATTGGTAACTCTGATCGCTCTCTGTGTGAAGGTGTAAATAGAAACACGAGTCACTTACATGCGGGGAAGAGCCAGTCCCCTATTTGTCCACACTAGAAACTGTAGTGCCCTACATGGAAAGTGCTGCAAAAGCTCAATGGCATTAGACAGCTCCAAGCTTAAGACACTCTCTAGAACATGCTATGCCTGATTTCCCAAGTGGCTGCACTACCCCCACCAGCCTATCTCCATGGACTGCGGCGAGACCTGCCAACTTACACTGCATGCCAGCACCAGTGGTGCCATGAGAGGATGAGCCAGGGCCACTGAGAGTCTGGGAACTGCTGTGAAGCTGAATGTGCTGTGTCTGGCCATCCCTGTGAAACCTGCTGTTCTGCTCAGGAGTCTGTGCAGCAAGGGATTCACTGTTTCTTCAGCACTGCATCACCTGTGCCATACAACTACTTCTCCTTGGCTTCCATTTTCAAAGAGTTGTGAAAAGAGCATTTAAAAAACTTTGCCATTGTCCTCTACCGCTATTAATATATGAAAAATAGCCTTCTGAGTCTCCTTGCTACTAAGCTCAGCTCTGGTCTAGCAGGAACCCCATCCTGTTCAACACTTTATTTTGCTTCTGTATCCAAGTTCCTGAGTTTCTGGATACTAAGTGGATACAGTGTAGCCCCTCTTTTGATATTAAGTGGCATCTGCACACCCAGGTCTTGGGTGTCGTGCTAAGAGCTAAGAAAATCAGAAGACGCCAGAAAAAAAAAAAAGAATATCAACATTGTCGGGGTGATAGCTCACCTGCCAGAGCAACATCAAGAAATACAACACACCCCTCAGTGTGTCCTGCTCCAGTTTCAAGAAGATTCATCGCCATGGGTGTTGAGGCGGAATGCAGAAATGGGTGTCAGATACAAAACACAGGTACATCATACAGGGTGTTTGTACACATTAAACATTGAAGTGTTCTGTTTGGAATCAACTGGAAGTTTTCGTTCCACAGATTTGGAGTCGCTCTACGAAATGACATGAAACCCACCAAGTTTATGTTCACATAAAAAACCCAACAAACAAACAAACAAAAAACGTGGTCAGATGGCACCTTGTCTTTGTGGCAGTGTCAGCAGGTTGGACAAGTATTAAGCAGGAAGGATGAGTGGAACTCAGGCTCCATGGCTGCCACTGATAGAGCTCCCCTGCTAGAACTGAACAGAATTACGATTCTTTCTGAACAAACCACAGCCCTGTGCTGTCCCCTCCACACCCATTCCCTCCGTCAGGCCTGCAGCTCGTTCGTGGGGCAGCACGGGATCCCTGCATTGTCACTCTGCATTTGGCATCTTGTAACTAGAAAATTTCTTTATGCAGCTCTGTCAGCCCAGTGCCCAACTAGCAAGTCAGTCACGAAAATGAGTTCTTTTGGACACACAGTGTGGGGATGAGAGGAGGCAGGAAGTTAATGAGTAGTGAACACTGGATGCAATTGAGGAAGGAAGATGTTTACAGGTAGGATCCCACAACCCTGTAAATCAAGTTCTCTGTCCAAGCTGCTACTGTAACTGTGCATTTGGAACTGAGCACTGATGTGTAAGAACGAGCACAAGCTCTGCAGGGCAAGGCTGCAAATCCTGAGCTTCTGTGCAATGGCTCTTACCCTGCATTTGATATCATCATCAAGTAATCATATTTTAATGAGGGAGTAGAACATGCTAATTGTTTTTCTTCTGCTATTCTACATGGCTGCAAATTAAAGGGACACCAGGGAAGCAAGAATTACAGCCCTGTGTTTTAGGATGGTGCACACTTGCTCAATACACAGCTTGAGTGTTTTGTCACAGCCACTTCATTGGTACGATGTGCTTTGCAGCCTATGGCTCAGAACAAAAAAATAGATGGATTGCTTTTGTCATTGTGGCACCAGACTGGTGAGGAAAATACTAATGGTTTTGGTAGCTTAAAGTGAGTGTACATCAGGAAATTATGGCATTTTCATTTTATCTTAACAGCACATTTCCTGAGACTAGCCGGAGAAAAGCCACTGGATACCAACTACACTCTCGTATTTTAAAAAGAATTGCAAGAAAGTAAAAGTAATGCTAAGAGGATTTGCTAGGTACAATTCTGGTGCATAACTAATGTAAACTTGTCTTCTGTTATAAATGAAGTATTTCATTCTGTAAATTCTGACCCCTGTTTCAACAAGTCTACAATTGATATTCTGGGAGATATTTTAGAATCTTCCAACAAAAAGTGCTTGGAGTTTGGTAAATCCTGACAATTAAATAAATTCTTGTATTTCAACTAAGACCTTCCTCCCATGCACTGAGTCCTCGGCACACCTCAGGCACTGCAGTACCTTCTTGCCAGGGCTCTCTGGCACTTGCAGAGCTCTTAAAAAATGGATTCCAGCCTGAAGCAAAATTTCTGGTGACTGGTAACTGGTCACCAGCACATGGTGGTGGTACCTTGTCTGAACAGCAAACTGAGGGCTGGCTGCTTGCAGGGCTGCAAGCAAGTAAAAACATTAATTTCTGTGATATTTATTTCTATGTCCAGGATAAGAAGGGAAAGAGATAGCAGGTTTGAAAAAAACTTCCCTATAAATATTTGCAATTATTTAAAAAAAATAATTCTTATTACCCAGTAAAATCTTGCTGTCATATATGACACCACATTTGAACAAGTGAATTTTCACACTGCATAGAAGGATTTAGCACTTTCTTACTTTCTGGGAAAGTTTTTTAGCAAAGCCAGCAGGCTGGGGCTGAGTACTGGCATGATGGACCTTTTTAGAAATAACTGTTAAAAGAAACTGTGTTCTGCAAGTCCAACCCTTTTACAGGGGAACAAGGACAGCAATGTGTGAGCACTGCTGCATGCTGTAGTGTGGTTTTGTGCCTCACGTTGGTGGAAAAAAACAAGTCGATGGTGGCACAATTTGTAAAGCAATTGCTGCTCCTGGAATTGATAGTCTGGCACTGCTGACTGGGGTCTAACGGAATCAGGTGTTTGACAGCAGCACTGCCCAAACTAGGACAGACAGCAAATTAAGTGCTGTCCTGAACAGCAAAGAAAATATGATGGTTTTTTTCCCTCTAAATTAGCAACATTGAAGTTTTTATTTGGACTTCAAAGGCTTACATAGAGACCAAAGCAGTGTGTTCCTCTGTGGTCAGTTTACATTAAAAAAAAAGTAACAATGCTAGATTGAAAAGAAAACAAAAAGTCACTGAATTTGCTCTTGCATGGAAAAGACCACAAACTGCGGGAGCATTTGCCACTGTGCCGTGTGACCGACCTTCCCCTGCCCGTGGATGGTGGATTATCATCAAAGCTATGTGGGCACATGCACATGACCTCACAAAAATGTGCACTAGCAAAAATATACTTTTTCTCAAGCCAAAAAGGAACAAAATTTTTCATAAAAGAGACCCAAGACTTGCTCTTGTGCTAGTGATTGGATTAGGTAATGACTAATTAGATGAGGTCATCACTTTCTATGTCATACATATGCAGTATTTATGGAGAATTTACTCATTCTAATTAACAGAGTAGAAATAGTTTCTTGACAAACTTCATTTTCCTGAAACTAAGAGCCTTGAATTTGTTCCACTTTTGATCTTTCTTTGGTGGCTATGTTTGCTTTACATTAAAATAACTTCTAACATTCCCATTAAGGATAATCCCTCCAGCAGCCACAGTATGACATTTCTATATTAATCTTTTAAGCATTTTAGAAAAGCAAGGTTTCATGTTTTAATAATCACAGTGTTTTTCTCTGAGGAGTTGTAAAAATTTATGGGGCTTTTCTATCCTATTTGACTTCTACATCTTTAGAGTTTGGTGCTAATGGCCCATTCAGCCCGCTTACTCTTTGACTCCTTTTTTATTTCTTTTTCATCTTCTTACAAAAGAAAAATTGCTTCCGTGCCTTACACTGTTGCAGATGCTGTTCAAGTGGTAAGTAATTTCAATCCAACTGGCTGAAAAAACCCCAGCTCACCCTCATCTCAGAATCACTTGTGGGTCTCCAATGTAGACATGTGCATACAAACCCTTTAATTCATAATTAAGAACAAAATGTAGCCAGTTGTTTAAAGCAGGAGGAGCAGCAACATCAATTCACAGACACACATTTTTAACAGTTTATTGGCTTGTCTTTAAAAAGTACATTTTCCTGCTCTAATATTTTATTTCATTCTTGCTTTTTTAGCAGAAAAATAAAAGTAATAGATGAACTGTGTTTATTATAATTATAAGATGACCATAAAGATGGCTCTCCAGTGCCCCTGGAAGCATTTTTGTCCCATACTACTCATATTTTGTTCTATGCAGAGCCAGGCAAGACATTGCAACTCATAAAAATTCAGCCATGCAATCACAGTAACAAAACAAGCAAATTCCTCACTCAGTCACCAAGATCTCTCTCACTGCTCACGCTTTCACTTCCTGAAAGCCGAAAAATCTGGGCCCTTTTGGACAAAGTAATTTCCAGAGAGGAGAGAAAACACGCCTGCCTTAAGTCAAGATTGCCTCTGGTGATTTCCATTGCTGAAATCCCTGCAGAAGAGGAGCTATAGCATCTCAATTAGGCAAGTCTCAAAGCATTTGTGGTTACAGAGAACAAAACAATATTCTCAGTTCCAATGCAAGTGGAAGACACTTAGTGAGATCAATTTCTTGTGAGATGTTTCACTTGATTTGCACAAGCAGCTTTACTGTCAGAAACAGGGGCTTGCACCTTACTGAAGCCACCACCTGCCTGCCCCATAGAGAACCAAGGGGGTCAAAAAGGACAGAGAGGATAAAGAACAGAGCACTCAGCAGCACATCAGAATGTTTGATAATGAAGGAGACAGGAGTTTCAGGGGCTGGGAACACCCACCAAGGAAAGTGTAGTAACTCTAGAGGAGTGGGAAAATGTAGTTTCTATTGCATATTCAAGACAGCAATCAAAGAGATAAGTGCCAAAAGATCTGCAGCATCCAGAAATTGTCAGGGTTGTCTTGCCACAGGTTCCTCAGTGATCTTATCCTGAGTGTTTCATAACAGATGGAAAGATAGCTAGAATGCATGTTTAAGAATAGGCAAGAAAAAAGCAACTCTGGTTTGTACCAGAAGACTCAATGCCCTGTTCAAAAACAGCAACTGCGAGCACGGTGGCAGCTCAGTCACCACCAGCAGCACCTGCCCTGCTCAATGCCCCGGCAGCCAGCAGGCAGATGGGTCTCCCCTCAGCACAGCTCTGTGATTTACTGCATGCACACAAAGCTGGAGTAACTCGAGTGCCTCCTGGATGATTTATAGAGGCGTGGGTTGCTCATCTAAGCAGAGGAGTGGGATGCAGAAATGCTTGTGCTCTAACCAGTTTCCGATGTGGAATCCTGTGGCCCAAGGCACATCAGGTTGTTTCTCAGCCTCTGTGCAAGTTCCTGAATCACAAAGTAAAGCCCAAGCCTGTTTACATGTGCTGTTAAAGGTTCCAGGAGAATGCAGAGAGCTTACAGAAGGGCCCAGCTGTTCCAGTCCCTTTCCTCCTGTGTATCCAGCTCTCCCCTAATTCAGCCCCATATGCAGCAAGGTGCGGTGACCTCCTTCAGGAGCCTCTGGGAGAGCCAGTGCAGCGTATCTGTCGTGCAGGATGCAAAGGGCAGTGTTGTTGTTGTCATCGGTTTCACAACCACACAATTCTGGTCCTTCATCACTCCAGAATCTTCCTTCAGCCCTTGTTTGTCTGAGCACTTGCAACAAATATTTACCCCTTTGTTTCTTTATTTGTACAATTAAGAGCGTAACATTTCTTGCTCTGCGTCCTTCTCCAGTGTCCGTAAAGCCACTGAAAAATGCTACATTTTTACTGACAAAGCTAAAGATATTTTTCAGCAAATAGTGTTGATGATTTCTACTGTTTTACTCTCTATGTGAAGCTTAATCTTCAGTGCACATTTTGGATAAGTAGACTATTACTTGGCAAATGTTATACCAAGGAGTGGGGCCAGCATTACGGTTTAGAATATTGAACTTGTCACCAGAAGTTAAGCAAAAGTTGAAAATATTTTCCTGTGATGCAGCCCAGAGTCCTGCTAGGGAGACTCTTAGCCTGTGAACACCACGTGAGTGGTACTAGGTGGCCACTGTGACGTTTTTTGTGTTCCCAGTCAATGATATCTGCACTTGCCTGTCCCTGCACCATCCCGTCACCCATCACTGGTTAGAGCAGGCTAAAAGCTGCTGTAAATGACGCACTGGCCCAGGGCAGTAGAAGAGCACCAGGAATCCCACCTTTAACTGGGTTTCTAGCATGATGCTTTTTTACTTGCATTGTCCTTAAGCTAAAACAAGAATACTGCTGAAGATTTATGCCTCCAAGAGAAACAGAAAGAAAAAATCAATGCAAATACTAAAAAGAAGGAGGAGCAGAGAGTCCCCATTCCCATGCATAACCCCTGAACTGGTACTGCAGATCTGCAAGAAAGCGTCCCTCAGCCCTCGGTGCTGATACAAACAATGAAACTAAAGTGCCCCAAACATTCATAACCAGCCCTCTGTCTGTCCCTGAAAAAACCCCAATCTCACGTTCTTTGTCCCCTGAACTATAGTCACCTTGCATTACACGGTAGGAAATGACTGGCCAGGCTTTCCATTGCCGCTGGCACTAATCACAGAAGATGAATATGAACTGACCAATGGTGTTTATAACCTTGTTTAACAATGTCAGGCACTGGGCTGGAGTCTCTCTCCCTTTCATCCATATCATTCCAGTGGCTCCAGTGCAGTAATTTCAGACTTATACCAGCACCAGTGAAGTCAGACTCAAACAGAAAGGTGCTTTTAGGACAGAAAAATCCGACCACAGTTTTGAAAAGCAAAAAGAATGAGAAGTATCAGAACTCCGAGTCACAAGTATCAGAAACAGTGAATTTCTTTGCTTTGCAGCTGAGGTGTACCCATGAAAACAGCACAGTGTATACTAGAGTGAGGGGTTCTGGCCTCTGAAGCAGATCTCCTTGCCAGCATTAAGCAAAACATGTTACACCCTTGTATATTTTCATGAACACTTGAAAAATCACAGTAAATACAGTTCATATAGGTACCAAACATGAAAATATATCTCTGGTGGTAGAGAAACTTTTATCTTGGGTCACCAGTGCCCTGCTGGCACTGTAACATATTTATTTTTTAGCATTCAGTGACCTTTGATACCAGTAACTACTGAGGCTGCCAAGCTGCCCATGGGCTCTTCCATGCCAGTCTTTATCTGCTTTGTGTGCTGGGCAGTCTGGAATTGAACTCTGCCTGTTTGTAAAGAGGTGGGCAGGGGAGGGAGCAAACCCTCTGGGGACTCTGTCCTGTCAGTGTGTGCCTGTATGTTCTGCGTGTGCCTGAGAGTGTGACACTGATTCTGAGGCCCCTGATACTCAGCTAACACACACCTGTGTCTGTGTGCACAAATTCAAGGGCCCTGCAGTTTCTTTCTCTTATACAATACGAAGAGTGGTATTTGCATGGCTGTTGGCTTTAAAGGGCAGCCTTCAGCTGGGCTACAACATATCCAGTATTCTGGTGTCTGCTTTGGATGGAAAAGAGTCTTTTCACAGTTCTTGTGATTAGCTTCTCTACCACATTAATTAAAAACACTGCTGTGACCTGTCCAAAACCAGAGTGCTCCCTGGGTTTGTACTTTACCCTGGGCAGTGCCAGCTTTTGGGGAGTTTGCACAGCCCAGTTGCTCTACGCCAGTTCCATTTTTTTCAGCTAAGTTCCCAGGTGGAGAGGCACGTGTCACCCTGATCCAGCTGTCCCAGCAACAACAGGACATGGCTCACGTTCACCTAGAACATGTTCTCACTCACTGAGAAAATGCCAAGCTAGGGAGGAAGGAAAAGGTGGTTTTTAGTTAGACCTCCACCAACTAAATCAAGCTAAAATCACCAATGCCCTTTGCTTAAGTGCCACTGCTTGAAAAGCAATCTCATTATGTGTGGTAACACGTAAGCTTAAAAGCATTCAGCTAAAACCAATCCTTCTGCCGTCCCCTGGTCACCAACTGGCAACAAAGCTCCACATTGACACCAATCTGGCAACCTGTAGAGTCTGCCCTCTATTACATTTTGCTTCCATAAGCACAGCTATTATTGGAACTGCTTACTTGACCATATTGCATGCTTTACCTCCATCTGACAATAATTCATTCTTCCAGCTTGCAACATTAATTAGTTATGCATACTATACACACTGCCTCTCTAAGTACATACACATGAAGAAAGGAAAAAGATTTTATGTACAGCTGAATTCAGCGGTGGTTTCCCTATTATTTTTACCTAATGTGAGGACAAGAAGAGATTTTTATGACTTGAAAGTCATCACCAGAAATACTCAGAAATGCAGCATATCAACAAATACTGGCTGGCTCTCTGGCTTATTACAGAAAACACAAAATATACCTCCGTGTTTCTATGCTGCCCAATAAACAATAGAAGCAAAACTTCACTTAAATACATATTTATGGATGGATATGTGTACACACACATATATGTACTTACATGTAAACAACAACAACAAAAAAGAGACCAAGAAAAAGCTAGTCAAAAATACACACCTGCTCTTGATGATTAACACTTTCCTATCTGTAACACCAGAAACGTAAGACTGGAAGACATCCTGGCACCTCAGAAATTCCCAGCCACCACCAGCAAGGTATTGTACATCCCTCACACCCAGGGTCAGTGCCTGTCTGTAGAGCGTAGTTTTCAGCTCTCTCCTCTTGCTGGAAAGCTCAAGTCTCTTCTGGTTACATGGAGCATCCTGACAGACTGATACCTGTCCTAACACCTGCGACAAGATCCTGCAACAGACATGAAGGTCCAGCAGTGCCCTGTGCAGTGCCTGTGCCTTCCCATTGCTGCTGGAAGAATCTTGTCTAGGATCACATTTGTCATTTCTCTCACTGCCTCATGCACTGATGGTTCACAGTCATCCACTGACAAATTAATACAGAGATCTGTTTTCTTTTTTTCTTTAATACTGTAGTCAGTTTTCTTCCTTAAAGAGAATCTACTTTTCTTTATCCTTCTGCATAAAGTTCTGTACAGTTAATAGAGAGATTGACATATCCACACAACAGTTTCTCTTATCCTAAATCAAGAACCCAAAAGAGGCAGGATAGACTTCCATTCTCAGGAAATCTTCCTCTTTTCGGTGCCTGCGGAAGAAGCCCAGGATTAGATTAGCTAGCTTGAAGAAGATGCTTAATTTCAATTGTTAAATGTGAAGTGCATCCCAAATGTATGTTTGTTTTTGTATGGAATTGCATCCCATTTCCATCACTTTCACTGTCTTCCAGCTCACCAGCCACAATACTCTGATGCTGTTAATGATGGTGCCTCTTGACTCTTTCATCAGAACATTTCTTTACCATTCTCCATCTTAAATGACAATAGATCATTAGAGTGAATATTAAACAAGTTCAGTCTTGAATTACTAGAAATCTCTATCCCAATAGCAATCTATTGGCATCTCTCTTTCAGACAACTTCTTACACATTTTACTGCTCTTGTACTAATCCCCATCTTCTCCATCTTAATGAATAACTTCCCATGTGGCATCATATCAAATGCTTGACTAAAATCCATATAGATTAGATCTACTACATTTCCCCTTGCTTAGACAATCAGTTATCTCTGCAAAGATAAAGTGTCCAGGACACTTGGCAAAATCAGCATTGTGGTTGCATTTTATCCTGTTTATCTTCTCTTGCTGGCTGTCTTTTTTAAAAAAATATATAAAATATGTTAAATATATTTTTCTTCAAAACTCTCCTGAAAGTCTGAGGTGGTCTCAAAACCAATGAACTCAGTGGCTTCTTAGATAACTTTCTAATAAGTTTTAAAATAGACGTATTATATCTACTATTTTCAAATAATGCAAGAACAACCTCCAACTCAAAAATTTATTTCAAATGGTTGCTGCCAATCTGGTACTAGTTCCTTTGGAGCTCTGGGATGAAAATAACTGGTCTCCCTCACTTGAAAATGTTAAGCTATTTTAGATTTGCTTTCACCTTTATCGTGATAACTTCCATTTTCTTCCCCTCATTCCAACCTATCATGTTGGTTTTGCTCCCTTCTTCAACTCCACCGTTCCTCTTAAAAGCTATGGCAAAACTTCATTTAGATCTTGAGTACAAAAGTATTTTTAATATTTGCCTTGTCCACTCTTCAAAGCAGCACCAGTTCTTTTCTTGCTCCCTGTTTATACCCGGCTGAAGAAATGTTTCGTTTTTGTTTTAATCTCCTTTGACATCTATTTGAGACTTATTTTCAGCAAATCTCTTTATTCTGAACACTCACAGGTAGTGGGTTGGTTTGTCACTTGTTTCCCTTCCTCTTGTAACTCTCCCACAGCCCAGTGCAAGGGATGCCGTTGCACAGACTGTATTAACTAGCAGGGTGGACATAGTTTAATACAGATGTTTTGTAGATAGGTACAGAGTGAACATATTTGCAATGAAATTCACAGGCCAACAGAAATCAAAGATCTTGTTATAATGGAAACAATGTTTTTATCTGATTAGAGTTGCAAAACCCCTTGCCTCAGCCCTGCCTATGCCAGAAAGTCTCGCAAAATACTTCAGCTTCTAGCAACAAAAATAGTGCAAGCTTCTTCTCTTCCAAGGAAATGAAAACTTTCTATCAGAATGAACAGAGGCAGAAGTGGACAAAACAGTACCTTGTACAAGCACTAAACCACTAGCCTAATTTTTCAAACTGCTACCTTCTGTTGTGTTTGTTTTGGTTTTTGTTTTGTTTGTTTGTTTGTTTGTTTTGTTGTTGTTGTTTTTTAATTGGGTTCTAAGCTCATGATTTTGAGCAGAACCCTCACAAGGCAAAACAGTGCAGAGCTGAGGGAACCTGTGACCAGCAACAGCGTAAAACTAGCTCCGAAGTGGGGAACTTTGTGGCAATTTTTGATACTAAGGATTCAGGTTACATTTACAGTTTCTGATTTTCCTTCATTACAAATGTATTTTCAAAAATATTTTCTTTCCCTTTTCAGATGTGGAAAAATTACACGTCGAATTTGTGTTCTATCAAGTTTTGAATTAGTAAAATCAGGAACAGATATGAGAAATTAGGGTATCATTACACAAAGGTCAAAATGTAATGCTCTGTGCATCATCCACCAACTGCAGTCAAAAGACCAGAAGCAGCAGAGTGGGGGAACCAACTAATCCAGTGAATGATGAGGAAGCTTTACTGAGGATGTACATTCAAGCACAGCACACTTGCAGCTAAGAGAGAAAAGATTTTCCAACCCCATCTTAGCATAAAATTGGAATCTCCTCCAGGGACACTTCTGAGTCTGTTGGAAAGGACCTTCCAGACACATACATCTGACTGTATGGAGGGGACAGTGAAATAACTTTTTCGTTTCACGAGATATCACTAGCTGTTCTGATACTATTCAAGCACAGTTTCCTGGATCATTGCAATGTCTCACACGATGCCTCTTTCAGTTCCAGACTGACATTCTGGCCCTCAGCATTTTTCGTGGAGCTGTCAGGACTACCCCACCGCGGAGACAATGAGCGCAAACCTTTGCTAAGAAACTTTGTTTCAATTTAATTTTAGAGGTAAATCATTATCTATTCTCGGAGAGCAGGCTGGTTACCCCTTGCTTTAACCTTGCTTTCAGACAGAAGCCCCAAACTGGCGTTCTCTGCTCTGTATATTTTGCTTTTTCGCTTTTCATGTCAGCTTTTCTGCACAGCTTTACCCATCGGCTCGCTACTGTAAACAACTGTTTGCCTGCTAGATGGCACTGGCCATCCACCAGCGCCGGGACCGAAGGCAGGTGGCACTGAAGAGCCGCAAGGGCACACGGCCACCCTTTGGTCGTTATTCTGTTTACTTTCTGCAATGGCATTTTCTTTGCTCAGATTACTTCACTCCTCACCCACAGCACTCGCTTGCCACTATAATAATTCTACCCATGTCCTCTTCCTGTTCTGGGATGAGTACAAACTTGCCGTTAGCACTGCTACAAAGGGCTGGAGCTGCTTCTGAACCCATCAGTTTGTTGAAAATCGAAAATGAACCAAAGCCCTGAAATTCCTCTGGGTTTCAGCCACTGACTTCGGTCTAAGTATTTTGCAAACAGTAACTTATTTCGGGGGGGGAATACAATTAATTAAACTTGTCTGCTCGAAAGGAGCATCAAAGAGCTATTGAGAACAGATACTAAGGACTAATATACAAGGATGGTGTGAAATCTGCTTGTTCTTTGAATTCTGTTCTAAATTCTTTGCATACTGTTAGGACAAAAATCTGTTTGTCATAGCTGCCTTGGATGTGTTGCATTTGATGTACTCATCAACACACCGAGAAGGAAGTTGAAGCTTTCAACTGTTTCTGCAGAGCACCCAGCACAATTCACTGCTGCCATCCTCTCCATGCTCTTTTCAGTACAAGTGCTAAAAAACCCACAGTCAAACAAAACTATAAAACGAATTTAATGACAAGTATCCAGCTGGAAATAGAAGAGCCCCTTTCTTCAAAGTATTTACAAGCCCAAACCATCCTCCAGAACATGCCCATTGTGCCACAGTATCTGCAAGCAGAGTGCCACCATTACCCTTCTAATCCAGCCTTTCGTCTGAGCATGCTGCTCTCTGCACCTGAGCAACTCGTTTGCTTTTCATACACAGGGGCACGTTTTACCAGTGCCAGATGTGCCCACAGTGGGTGTGATTTCTCAGAACTTGAGGGTGTACCCTCTGTTTGGATGGCAAATTCCCTGGCTGTGGTTGCTTGGAGACATTACAGGTATCATGGTATCTGCCTTGCGTGCCTGTAGATGTTTTCCAGGTAGGTGTGGCCACACTTCAACTTGGCTCATCAGATTCTCCACAGATGTCCTCGGTTCTAGTGACAGTGCCAGGTCTAACTTTCTCATTAGTTCTTTTCCAACCTTATAATTATCACCTGTACATGAAGCTGAATGCAGTGCTGTATCATACCATATCATTTCCAGGTGCCAGACACTTAATTTCTATCTTTTTTTTTTTTTTTTGTCTCTCTCTACCGCAAATGTGTCCATCTCTCCATTTCCTGAGGGATGCTGCAAACTGATCATTCCCAAACCTAGAGAAGATTCAAATACAAGTCAAGCTTTTTAGACTAAACCTTGAGGTCACATTTTAGAATGTTTCTGTCCATTTTTCCAACCTTTTTCTCCTCTTCACTCTCAAAAGTTAACACCTGCCTAGCAAAGTTGGCAGACAGGCTGAAATGCTTGTGCCTCAAGCCATTCCTGTGAAAGACCTGGCACCTTTGTTCAAATGTCTGATGAAAGCGGGTTTGAACAAAGATGTTGGTTTGTGAACTGGCAGGGGCACACAGATTGTGCTGGGGTGGAAAACTTCAGCGGAAGGAAGGAAGATGAGGGCAGATGGTGGCATTGTTGAGGTCTTGAGATGCCACACAAAGATTGACAAAAGTGGGTCTTTCTAAACCCAAATGTCTCAACTGACCTGAAAAAAAAATATGATGCATTTAGCCCTGGTTTACACAGTGCAAGGACTTCTGTGTATTTGCCTACCAATGCCTCTGGCACAGCGTGAAACAAATGGCTACCTACACCTCCCTGGCTATTTGCAAGGCCACTTAGCTTTAAAATACAGCTCAGAGCAGCACCACCGATCTTAAATTAACTTTCCTGTTGGGGGAAGAGTCTTGAATTGATCCTTATCTACTTCACTGGGTCTTGTGCTGACAGTCAGGTTTGCTGTTCTCACCACTGTTAGTGTTCTGCTCTTTATTGGGTGTACTGTGAACAAACCACCAGTCCAGACCCTTCTGATATGGCTGTTGTGATTTGCCTTATCTTTATTTGCTCCTCAAGCCACTTTGGTAAGGCTGAAGAAACCATGTCCTGCAAAAACTTTGAACTCTGGATGAGCAACTAGAAAATATCTTTATTATCAGGGATGGAGAGCTTAGGCTGCAGCTGGGATCCAGCTGAAGGGCATGCAGACTGCAGGGATCTGCACAGGAAGTGGCTGAGAGAGTCACTGGCATTGTGGCTATTAGGGAATTATTAGACATGTGTTAAACGTAGGCTTAGCTTCACTAATGAATCGCCTTGCTGAGGCTGCAGAGAATTTTGGTTATGAGTGGCTGTGAGGGCACAGAAGGAAAGGGAATATCATCTCCTACTTGGAGCTAATACAGTGATTCCTACGTGGGATAGTGGAAGTACTCTTGTGCACGATTACAATAAAAATGTTCATGTGCATTGCTCCTGTTATTATAGATTCATTAGCTATGGAAGGGAGAGAGTGCTACAAAGGGATAATTCCGATTTCTGCACAGTTGTACTTTGTGGCAATGGTCAGTAAGATTAAGGTGTAAAACGTTCAGTTCACGTAACATTTTACAAAGTAATAGGTTGAGTTTGCAGGCTGGGCACACGTTTAGTGTTAGCATCTGAGCAGCCCTTCTTACTCAATGTGATTACTGATGTGCTTTAAGTTAAGCATGCATAGAAATCTTGCAGGACCAGGGACACATAACACAAAAACTTTTCCCCCAATATACTTCCAATAGGTAAATAACTAAAAAAGAAATGCACAAAACAAACCTTCAGATTCTGTGGGTGCAAAGGCCATGCCTGTATCTGTGTCCTGAATGATGCAAAATGCAGTGACAGCCCTTAACACATAGACGTGAGCGACAAAAAGCTAATATGCAAATAGTGCTATACGTGATGTTTCCTAAATTTGTATATAAAACTCATTCCAGATTCCAATGCATGTACAAGCTATAATCTGTATAATTTCTCTTAACACACACTTCAGAGCTCATCAGTGACGGGAGAAATAATCTTAATAAATGCCTTTTTCATTGCCCAAAACCTGTGAGGGAGCAGCAGTATTGGGGTTGCCGGGAGGCAGTGGTCGGGCTCCGGGCTGGGTTTCGGGGTGTGGGCGGCAGAGAAGGGGGGGGCGGCTCGGGGTGGGGGAAGCCCTGGTCCCTCAGTGGGAATTACTCAGATCCCTGTCCCTTTCCCAGCCCCGCCGCGGCAACATTTATTGCAAAAGCAGGAAATTGCTTATTACTAAACTAGCTGGCAAGGGAGCGGAGCCGATGCTGTTCCACACTGGCACAGCACTTGCTTAGCTGCTGCTTTCCCTGCCTCTCCTTGTTCCGCTCTTTCTTCTTCTTCTTTCCCCTCTTTCTCTCCTCTCTCCCTCGCTCTCTCCTCTTCTTTTTTTCATTTTGGCTTCTATTCAAATGTGGGTCAGGGGTGAGCGGCTCCCAACGTCACAAGCTTGCAAGATGGCGCTGGGAGGAAGGCTGTGAGATGAGGAACAGGCTGGTATAAACCGAGAGGACAGGAGAGGGAGAGGAGGAGAGGGGAAGGGGAAGAAAAGCTGCTGCTCCAGATGCAATAAGAAGGTAACGCGGCGCGGGGCGCGGGCGGGGGCGCGGGTTCCGCGGGGCGGCTGGGCGCTGCCGGGCTCCGCGGTGCAGCCCAGCCCCGCTCCCCCGCTCTTTATTTGCAGCCCCGGTGATTTGCCCATCCGCCCGGGTCCGCTCGGGAGAGTCGCCGGGGTGGCGGGGGTGTCCCCTTGTTCCCTGCCCTGCATCAGCCGTGCCCGGCACCGGCGGTACTTCCATTGAAAAAACCCGAGATGGCTTCTGTGCTCTTGCCCCCCTCTCTCCGTGCCCCGGGCCCCCTCCCCTCGCTCCCCGGGCGCGCTGCCCCGTTGCTTTGGGGGCCGGGGCGTGCATCGGTGTGCTGGCCACCGTGCCTGTCTGGAGCTTGCAAATGTTGGTTATTTGGTTGAGGCGGCTGGAAACTTTCCCCTCCTCCCGTGCCATTTGTGTGTGTGCGCACGGGTGTGCGCTGCCCCTTCCCCGGCGGCGGTGGGGTCGGGGCGGGGGGCCGCAGCTGCTGCCCGCCGGGGCCGCCCGGCGTGGGGCTGACCGGCGGGGCGCGCAGGCAGCCCCGGAGCAGCCGCCTGCTCCCCATCCCCACTCGTCCCTGCAAGTCAGCCGTATTGTATTTTATTTGATTTTATTTTTTTCCCGAAAGGAGGGAGCGGAGCCCCGGGGTGCCGGGGGGCGTGTTTGTGCCGGGGATCTGGCCGCATTGTGGAGGAGAGGGCAGGAAAGGGGCTCCCGGGACTTGCATCGCCTCCTTCCCGCCCCCCGCGGTCCATCCGCCGGGCTGCGAGGCGACGAGCCAGGCCGGCATCCCCCAGCCCCAGCGCCGGCCCCAGCCCCACCGAGCACCCCCTGCCCTACCGGGACCGCGGTGAACTTTTGCCCTGGCTCCCCCCTTCCCCGCCGCCCCCCTCGGCCGCTCGGGATCGCGGAGGGAAGGACCCGCCGGCTTCGCTCGCTCTGCCCGTCGCTGCGGGTCTCTGGCTTTTGTTACGGCCCCATCTCGGACGCAATGGACGGAGCAGGATCGCGCACCCTCCCGCGGCCAGGGGCTCCCCGGACCCTGCCCGCCGGCTTTGTGCCCCGCAGGAAATGCACGTTCTCCGGCCGCGCTAGCCGGCGTAGAGCTGTCCACCCGGTTTAAAAAAAAAAAAAAAATTAAATTGTACGTCCAGGCTGGCAATGTTGTTGCCGAGGCGCTCGACATCGCAGCTGAGGGGACCGGGAGGGCTGGCCGCTGCCCGCGCTGCCCGGTCCCGGGGGCACGGCGCCGCGGAGCCGGACCGGGCTCTGCATCTCCCGGCGCGCCGGTGCCGGTGCCAGCTCGGCGGCGGGGGGAGCCNCGCCCGGGGAACGCGTATGTACACACGGGCTCCGGGCACTCGAATCTTCCTGCTGCGAAATCCGCAACCTTTGAGAACTCGGGTGGCCCGGGCGCTTCCAGAGACGGGTAACTTGGCGTTAGGATCTGCGAGTGGGGCGGGGGTATATACACCTTTACACAGAATTAATGAATTATATATGGAACCAAGTGTTTTAGCAGGCAGTTACCAAAATCACTCAGGGTATTACTTAGCTCTTAGAGTAAATCTGAGAGAGCAGCCAGAAACCAGTTAAGAGCATCAGAATTACATTCTGCTAATGAACTGTCCTTTGACCAAAACTGGTTTAAATTTGTTGCGGAATGCTGTTTATATTTGAATAGCTCCCATGTTTTTCCAGAAATTAAGGGGAAAACAATATGCAATAGTCACTTTCATTGGAAAATGTCAGAACTATGAACAGATGTTTGCTACGCTTGATAAATACAGTGTATAAACAACTAATATTTCAAGATGACTTATTACTATTTTTTATTACTCAGAACTATTGTATATACTACAGCGGCTCTGGAGAGAAAGCTGTAAATGACTCCTCAGGATTTCACAGCAAATCTACAGGGGGAAAATGACACATGGAAAGAAAATTGACTTATTTCCACAACTGCAAATGGCCTCCTTTTTGCGCCTTTTCATTAGCAATCTAATCCTAAAAGCATTAGGAGCAATTATTTGCAGTGGTGCCTGACATTCTAGGTCTAATTATTTAAATCAGTTTAACTTTTGATGGTTGACCCATTAGGTCAAATCTGTGTGCCCTTTGTTATATTTATTAAAAAAAAAAAAAAAGCGGAGGGGAGGGGGGTCTTCAAACTTGCCACCTGCTACTGACATATCATTTTAGCTCTGGAGGAGATCAGCATTAAGAATAAGCAACCTCTTACATTTGTTACTTTCCATTCTAACTGGGTAAGGACACCCCGTGTAAGTGCCTTGTTCTTTGACATCTAAAATCCATTGCTTAATCACTGCAGACTCGCGTGGCCACAGGAGCGTAAGCAGGAGGAATGAGAGAATATGAGGATATGGCAGGTTTTCCTTATGTCATGCTTCCTAATCTACGTGAAATGCAGATGAGACGCACACACATAAAAGGGATGATTTTTCAGTGTTTGGAGGAAAAGCTTCTTCCAAGGATCTGGGAGAGCTCTAAACCTTTAATGCATAAAGAAATAGCTCATGTTAGTATTCACATACGTTTCTGGGTGGAATGACTTATGGATGTGTAGATAGTAATAAGTATTGCAAGATGCTTGAAGCACTTGGTATCACGTGATGCACTGTAGTGTCAGTGCTGAATTGTTTGGCAGAAGCCAATGTGTGACAAGGGGTGGGGGGAGAGAGGAGAGAAAGAGAAGGTGAGAGGCCTTGTTCCAGAAGGGTACATGTTCAATCTATTTTGATTAGTTGTTTAAAATAACTAGGAAGCAACCTAATGCTAAGCAGTTTGGCTGTGTAATGAATTTAAACTCTAAAACAGCCACCGCAGCCCAAAATTGGTGGTCACAGCATGAAATTTGAAGTTGTGAACAGCAGATCTTGCAATGAGAGTTCTCGATTTCTAGCATCTTTACAACCCATAGTAATTAAGAACTGTCAAACATAAACTATGTTGTGCATTCATCTGACCTTGCAGAAAATAGTATGTGGCTATTCTTTGAGCTCCCGCTGCCTTCTTTGATGATAGATGTAGGGAAATGGGATGGTGTTTGAAAACCGAGGTGCATTTGCCTTCGTATCAGAACTCCTGTTTGTGCTGACTGCAGCATTTAACCCTGTCATCCAGTCTGATGAACATATCGCGGCTTGACAGCCAGAGGTATTGGTTGGAAGAGGTTGCCATGTTTTCTCTACAGAAAACCAAGTTTCCCATCCCCTAACCAAATCTGACTGATAAAGTGTATGAACAACACTGCAGCTTCTGCCAGCAGCCAGGGAAGAATGTTGCCACAAAGCAGCATTTCAGTGCTGCAGCAAATGTGGTGTTGGAGTAGGAGAAAGCAGAATCACATTTGTGACATGGCCATTATATTGGCTGTATTGTGACAGGCGAAGCTCAATGGGAAGGGACCATTTCAGCATCAGCAGACATGCCTTCCCTGCTGGGCTTGGAGAAAAATTAACAGGGCTCAGCTGTGGCATTGCAACAACAGAGTGTCGACCCAACCATAAGCAGGAGAATATATTTTAAAAAATGAAGATGACTTCATTGGTTTGGTGTGGATTGAACACCAGTGACTGAGCCATTAGGCCTTCTTATATTGGTTTTTGTATTGCTGTACTATCGGGAGCAAGGACAATGCATTGCAATAGGGATTTCACTCTGCTGTGCAGTAGCTCATTGGCAAAGAAACTGCATTGGTTTGTTCAGGTCTCTCGCAATCAGCGGCGACACTGTGCTTACTTCTCTCAAAAGCAGCAGAACAATGTTAAAAAGATGTTGCTGAGAGTTGTATTTTCTTGTTCAGTTAGCATCTCCAGGTTCCAATAGGATGCTGGTTTGAAGCTGGGTTTCTTTCCTTGAAGCATATGTGTATTATGCTAGCTGTCCAAACTTGTACGTTACTCATGCTTCTTGTTTGTAATTCCTGGAAAGAAAATTCACCCTCCAGTGCTGGCTCCCACAAAACAAGGAAGAAATGAAACATTGAGGTCAATCCTGAATTTTAAGCTGATACAAAATGAGTTGTTACAATAGCTGTAAAGGAGGAGGCTACAAGACAGCAATAGCTGTACCTGCTGTAAGTGACAGGTGGGAGAAATTCTGTTCTTTTTCATCTGTGTTTGGATGACAGCCCAGTGCTGGCCACAAACTGCAATCCAGGATTAATCCTCACATAGTGTTTTCTTTCTATGTATCAGATTTCTCATTTTGTTAATAAGCACAGCCTAGCATGCACTTCAAGTCAGCTGTTCTGGAGTGGAAGCAACAGGGTTTGGCGTTATTGAAATGATGGCTCTCATGCTTTCCTAGAGCCCGTATTGTTTGACCAGGGCAGGGCGGAGGGTGATCCTTGTAATCACAAATCCTAAACAGGGATTCTAGTTACTGATTTTACTTAATGGAAAGGGGTGGAGAACATAGTTTATCCAGGATTACATATGTATTATATCACATTTTCGGATGTGCAACCTGCGGATTTGAAGGGGCTAAAGAGTGATCTTTTAAACTGAAAACCTCAAGCAGGCCTTTGGAAATGGACCTGTTGTAGGAAGCTTCTTTCACTTACTCTCTCTAATGGAGAAAAGACACACTGAGCTGTCCTGCAGAGAGTGTCAGAAGACACATGCACTGACAGCTAAGCTGGGAGAAGAAGGGTCTGAGTCTTCAGCTGGCAGTAAGAAGAGTTTAGAGAAGTACTGGGATTGGTTTCCTGCTCAAAACAGTCATCAGGGAACCCTCCCAATAAAAGCGTCCCTGAAAACAGGGCAAACTTCTTGTTTCTGTTACTAGGTGTTCTGAGAGATCTGTGCAGGAGCTAGGAACAACCCCCTCTTGTTCTTCCAGCTTTAGATACTGGATGGAAAAATGTGCCAATGTTGTCCTCGCCCAGGTTCTGGATGGGAGCTAGGAAGCATTTCATGTCAGTGCGCTGGCCTGAGGCATTTGCTGTCCTTCAGTCCCCTGGGTAAAGGAAGAGGGGATGGCTTTCCATAATATATCAGTTTGCCCTATCCACTCCCTTCCCCCACTGAACCAAACACTGTGCAAGATAAAATTGTCCTCAAATCAGTCCTTTGGCATGAGTGTGAAAAGAGATACACGATGGAGTGACTGGGGAGAGGCCTCATGGTAAACAACCTGACTGCTCTTCATGCTGGGCTAGTCCCATTCATTCCTGGGCCCGTTTAAGATGACAGGGGTGTACAGCAGATTCCCTCCCCTGAATGTCTGCTCATTTCCCGTTGTATAAAGAGCCATTCAGCGAGTGGATTCAGTTTTCTAGGAGTCACATAAAGACACTGCCATGTAGGACTGCACTTACTGCATTTCCATCTGCTGTCAAGATGCCACCAGCCAGTTTGACAGTTTGGAAATCTTTTCTCTTGTTCAATAAAGAATAGAATAGAGTAATTTGCATTGCCAGTTTTAACTGAGAATTGAAATCAGCCAACAAGAAATCTTATTTTAAAGCTTGCTTGTTTGTCTATGAGGTAGTTACTCTCCAGCAGAAAGACTGGATCTCGCTGGTCTGTACCTATTAAAACATGTTGATGTGCAACTAAAAGAACTTTAAAGTAAATTTCATGTTAAGCAGAAGGACAGGGTTAACACGTTCAGAGTATGATTCAACATGCAAATCAGAAACAAAATTAATTTACTATGTTATTGTTTCTGAGAAGTGACTCATGAAACTTCTTATATAGCATTAAATTCAATGAAATGTTAAACCTGTATATTTTGAAGTATTAAATAAAAATATTTGGAAAATACTTTCTTATCAAAATACCTTCTGATGACCTCCTGAGGTCCCTTCCTGTGTGACTTATTCTGTGATTTTTGTTCAGCTCCAATTTAAATGCAAAACAAAGGAAGTGTTCTTTGAGTAAAAGTGAACTGATCATTTTCTAGTTTTGTTGCTCTTTTATGAGTTTGAAATTAGCAGATACTAGTTTCTAACACCTAGTTTTCATTTGGAGGGAAGTAAGCTTTTCTGCCCTTCTGCCCCTCCTCAAATCTCAGTTGCTTTCTGCAGTCTGAAAGAGGTGGTTATTGAACTAAACTGAAAAAACAGCCTCTCTGTCCCTTTGCAAGAGGCTCCTGGTGCAAAGGGTTAGTTAACTGCCCAGAGTTGATGGAACAGTAAGTAGTGTTTTTTTCTGTGGAGGGACAAATTTTCCTCAAAACTTCACTAGGAAAGACATGCAATTGAAGAATGCTTTTTTAAAACAAGATCTGTTTAAAAGAAGGTTTGAAATTATGCCTGTGTATAGTGAGACTTAAACTTGTGCTGTTTTTATTTAATGCTGTTTCCCCTACCCCTGGAAGGATGAGGTGCTTTGTTATTCCTAGTTTCTGTTTACCCTTATAAAGTATCCAGAACAGTCCTCATGTGGAACTTTTGCATCAAACTCCTCAAGTCCTTGAAAAAAGCTCTTTGTTCTTTTCTAGGCAGCTCAAATGTTCTTTGATAATGTGATATTAGTGATATGATTATGCTCAGTCTTCAAAGGAAAACATAAATGTTCTTCTAGGCAGGGAAAATGTCTACCAAAGTTTTAGATGGCAAGGAATCCACTAAAAATGTATAGATTTGTGTGCACAGCTATGAAGTGTACCAGTATGCGTAGCCAGAACCATAGTACCAGAATGCGCAATAACGGCAGTTTTGGCATGAGATTGAGAGTTGTCTTGAAATTCTTCAGAGGTCAGCAGAGTGAAATTTGGCCGAGTGTTTTTTAAAAGTAATGTAAATTATGACTTGAAAAGTTTTACCCAGAAAACTTGGTTAAAAGCACTTGCTTTTATGAATTGGTGCAGTGGTTGAATTTTAATTTAATTCTTCTGGGTGAGCTTGTGGTCCAAGGAACTCTGCTTCCATCCCTGATTTAAACTTTCCATGCTACGGTCATGAAGGAAGTTAAGCAACTTCGTTTTCTTCATCTTTAAAGTATGGAGAATACGATGTCCTTGGTTTGTTTTGTGTATTTATCTTATAAATGCTCATCATATTTAAAAGTTTGCATAATGGGACCCTGACCTTAGCAACAGCCTGTAAATGCTGTCATCATACACATAATTCTAATAAAGCTTCAAAATGGTGAAATTGCCAAAGGACTAATGCTTTTGGATTATGCAAAACCCACAACGGGGGAGGGAGCCTAGAGAAGTCTCTCTAGTCCTTCAGAAATGCTACATTTCTTAGTCTCCACTCCCTTATCAAACAGGGCTTTCAAAATTGTAATGAAAATTGAAAAATGCCAGCTATAAAAATTACTCTCTTTTTGCTACAGCACTGGAAGTATTAATGAGACTATATTCCCCTGCAGTGAGCACTGGGAGTTTTTGGAAGGTCTGTTCTGCACCATCAGTCTCTTCCTGAAAATAAGTAAATGCCTCTAAATAGTCCCCTTCAGGATGCACCAAGCAGCAGCTTGTATTTTTGTGTCTTCCCTCCCCGGGTTGCATGGTGCAATGCCAGCGGACGGCGTGACGCAACAGTCTTGGAAATTCTTGGAAAAGCACTTCCGTTTGCTCTAGGTAGAAATTGTGTTGGCAGCAAAACTGACTCTGCTGTTTACAAGCTGGCAGCATTCTTAAATGAACTCCAAGAAAAGCAGTTTAATGTATGCGGTTCTGCGTATCCATCCAAATGCAGAGGTGTTTGAGACTGTTGGCCTGTTATTATGGGTGGTGCCTTGGAGAAGGAATGTCTTGAGTATTTGCCCAAGTGTGGACCTCTTTTTAGCAGCTGTAGTCAGCTGGTTTATTCCAGTCAGGCTGGGTCTCCCAGTTTCTGGTTGCTGCTTGTAAGGTGATGGGTTTAATTGTTGTATTGATATTCCTCAGCTCCTGAGTGAGGGAAAAAATGACCTGAGTGTGGAGAGAGGATCATCAGCTTCATTCTGACAGTCTCTGTTTTGGTGGCTAAAACAGTTGAGTATGAGAATTTTTTTGCCACTGATATGTTGTTTGAATCTGGAAAAATAATTTCATCTGTCTGTATCTCTTCACCTCTGCCTGTGTAAGGCCATGGTATTTTGAAGATGGGCTGAATTTCCATTAGCATTTAATGAACAGAAAATAACAATAGTAGCTGCTATTTCACCCTGTTAATTGTGCAAGAAGATTTCAAGCTGAATGCTGTACTAATAATTCAAAATCTTGTAAGTGGAACCAAATGCAGAGAAAACTAGTACTTTTGATAGACCTGTAGTACCGGAAATCATGCATGGAGGTGTAACTAACCACAGAGGACAGTCATGGAAGGAAAATATATTTTAAGGGTCCTGCTGAAACACTGATCATTGGAGTATGGAATTAAAATATTTGCCTATCCAGAAAAGACATCCTTTCCACTCAAAGATCTCAAAATGCTTTCATAATTAGTAATCTGTGACTTAGAGCTGTATCTCTGGCATATTCGTGTAACCTTTTCTGAGATGTTTATATGATTTTCTGAAAGCTGCACACGGGTTCTTCCTTAACGGAACAGAAGCCATGGCCATAGCCCAACAAACCAGCTTCCACTCCCATTAGATGCAAATGACTGATTAAGCACCTCAGTTTCTCTGTTTCACTTGTAATAAATAAAACCTCCCTCTCCTTTCCAAATGTTGGGAGTTCATATGATGTGGGACCTCGGCTACATGATGCCAGCTGTTCCATTTCAAACGACTTATCAGTGGTTTTCTACCTAATGCCCAGAGCATCTAATACCGTATGCCAGAGGCCTGGGATGTTCCCTATCCATTAACTGGTTGGACAAGAAAGTGGGAAAGGAGTCCAGGTGAGTTCAAGCAAGTTTCCATGTGCATCTACGCTGCCATTATTCAGAACATTTGCCTATTTGTGCTTGCTTCCTCTGTGGTTACACATGGACTCCTGCTACCTCTGTGTTTATTGAAAACAGCTTGGGTTGTACCCTCACCAAAAACTGAAAAACCCAAAGCACCCTCCCTAAAACTTCCTGGAGCAAAAGCAAAGCACATCCCCTTCTGAGGCAGAGGGGAAGCCACTGCATTTCAATGGCTTTGACCATCAAAAGTGGTGAGTGGGAGGGTATCTGACAGTGTCAGTGCCGTAGATTGACTGGCTGGGGTCACGTTTTTGTAAGTGAGAAGGTAGCAGCTGTCCTTTGAGGCATGCAGGATGCAGCATTTCAGGGGAACTTGCAGATTCTTTTTTCCATAAGAACTGCTCCATGCGGTGCCAGGCTGCTGTGCCCTGCCTCCTCTGTGTCTTGGCAGGGGGGAAGGGGCTGGGTGCCCATAAGGAATGCTTCTGATGGCACAGAGAAAACAAAGTTGCCTCTGCTAAACTTACACATTACTGGAGACTAACCAGTCAAGTTTGTTTCTTTAATTTTAAGTTCCCAGTTTTGTAAATCTTCAGGGAAGGAAGGATGGCAGCACCTCACGTAAGTCAGTGTAATGCCAGGGTGAGGGATTTCTGTAATTCAGTGCCTGTCGTACTGTATTTTAAGAAAATGCTTGAAATTAGAGAATTGGAAAGGTAGTATGAAGACGGTGGTTTTGCAATAAAATAAAAATACAAACAGTGCAAACTGGTTGTTGGTCAGATCACAGTCTTCAGGGGAAAATGTCTTTAATAGATGTCATTGTCAGGCTAATGCGGCACTTGGCACCAAAAATTAGATTTAATGCTATAAATGGAGATAAAGCACATTGCGGCTGACAATATACTTCCAGACCATGTCCCCTGCTAAAGAGCTTGCAGTGCAAGGCACAAATAGGTGCTGTATAGATAACTGGCTGGGGGGGTCAGATTCTGCAAATGCTTACTCAGGCACTTTGCTTGAACTCAGTGTGACTGCTGGAGTAAGAGCTTGCACAATCCAGCCCTAGGACTGGGGCTGGAGCCTTAAAGCTGTTGGGTAAAATAACTGCTTGGGGGGTTTATTTATTTTCCAAGTGCCTGGTGAGGCACGCTTTAAGTAGAAGCCTGCTTCCGACCCTGACTTGCATGCCTATTTATTTTCTGTAATCACCTGTAACCTAAAATTGCAAAACTCCTGTGGATACACTAATGATGCCTTTGTAAAGTTCCTCTAGCAAAAATTCAACTAGATTTTAAAAGCACACGCTTCTTTCAAAACACTTAGCTATAAAGTTCAGTCCTGCCAGCCTGGTGGGCTGAGAACATTTTGAAAAAGGTCAGAGGGCCACAGTGAATGCTATGGGCCCAATTTCCCAGGTTGATTTGTTGCCTGTGCTCTTTGAAGGGAGCGGAGCACCTGCAAATCCCCTTCTGGGGATTCCCTTAAAATGTGGGGAAGCCTCCAACAGGTGTGTAGAGCTGGCATGGCCTTGGCCCAAGGTGGGAGAGGTGTGGCTGGGACACGTCTGAACCTGCACTTGGGCTGGAGCAGGGAATCAAAGAGGCTGTAAGTGGTAGCTGTTCTCAGCTCCTCTTGTTCTCCTGAGCGCAGGGAAGGGATGCTAACCTTCACCAGCTGGAATTCAGAAGCTGTTCTCCGCGGTTCCACAGCCTGTTAGGAAGTAGCAGTGGGCAAGGGAGTTGCAGCTGCTTGTCCCCCCCTCTGAGAGGCAGCGGGTTGGCTGCAGGGGCAGATGCTGACTAATTGTATCAGGAAAGAAGTGGGAGGCGATATAGCTGATTCAGATCCCTGCTTTAAAAACCCAGAGCCTGGCTGAGTGAATGCCTGATTAATGTATTTTCTTCTCAGATTCATTTGCTTTGAGGTCACAGTTCAGAGGCTCAAGAGAAAACAGGCAAGACATTACGAGTCTCGCTGGATGTGTCACACACTCGCTGCCTAAGTGCTCTCCGTGTAAAAGGCTTTGACACAGTGAAGTCCCAAATAGACTGCGGTGTCAGAGAAGGCTCTGGCTGGCATGTCTGCTTGGGTAGGGGTTTGAATCTTTCTTTTTCTTAGGAGGCAGTTCCCTGGCTGGTATTAAGAAGTTATTCCTTCTGATGGGTCATTGGATCTTCTTCATAAGATCTTACTGGCCTATTTTAAATTTAATGTTAACAAGGCATTTCTTTTGCTTTCATTGAAAAGAGTGTAAGCACTTCATCTGAGTAGGAAAGAAAAGCACCATTATTCATAGTAAATCAGTCTCTACAGTGAATAACTGAACAAAAAAAGTCCAACTGGAAGAGTATATCAATGCTACTGAGGACAACAGACTTTTAAATTCTGTTCATCCTCAGAAATCATAGAAAAAAAATGTTTTCTCCGTCCTGCTTCTTGTCAGCGGATTTGTCAGAAAGAAATCTACCTCCTTCCCAATCTAGCTTTTAGAGTGTATTTGCTCTTCAAGAACAAGTCAGCACAGTAATCCTGTTTCACGTTAACTGTTATGAAATATGGTGTTAACATTTTAGCCCTATACTGGCAGGAAATGAGATTTAAGATTTTTTTTTTCCTTGAGTATAAAAGAGTTCAGGAGCAGGATTTAAAAAAATAAAGATCCTTACAATCCTCTCTCTGAGTCTATTTCCTTAGCTTAATCTTTCAATTCACCTCATTTGCCCATTATACAATTTAGTTTATGATTTTAACTATGATAGTCTTTAAATGCAAGTTGACACTTCAGATCCCTATGCTAGCTTCAACTCCTAGTCCATAGTGTCTGCTTATTGCAATTTATGCTTTGGTTATCTAACCTGTGCGATTCTTTCCTTCTTCCCCAGTTGTGCATATACTTGCTTTTCCCAACCATTCCTACATATTTGCTGTATCACTGTAATCTTCTCGTTCCCTGGGCTGTCTATTCCTATCTGTTTTCTCTGTCTCTTTCCACACAAATTTTGCACCATGCTTTGGGCTGTTCTTCATAAATATAACAGTAATTTCTTCACTCTAAGCTACTGCAGAACTTCAGAGAGCCACCAATGGAAGTTATATCCATGCAAGTGTTGGTGTGGCATCTGTTTGTGCATGGACACTCTCTTTAGAACAGGATCTGTGTTTCAAAACTCTCTGCAAACACCCTTCTCATTATAATACTTGACGGCCACTTGCCACAAATATTTTTTTCCCTGACTTGTATGGAACTGAAATCCCAGTAAATGAAGTATCACTGCAAATGCATTTAGGAACAGGCAAAATGAGGAACATCCACTGTTAATTGCAGGAAAATCTGGCTGCTCTATTGACAACGGCCTTCAGCTTCCCTTAGTATACTTTTTAATATTTGATTAATTCTTCTGGAGCAGAAGAGTCATATGATAGGGTTTTAAGGAGTAATTCAAAAGAGACAAACTTCAATGTATTGCTGCTTTGTCTTGCCAAATACCAGTGGTTAGATTGAAGCTCTGATTGTACAATTCCCACTTACTCTTGACATCAAACCTCCAGCCTATGTCAAAGTCTTGCTTTCCAGAACTGCATGTCTTTACATCTAGGGGAAGCTTGTGACTGATGGAAGGTTTGATATAAAATGCTCTCAAATCCCACTGAAATCAGAAAGCTGAGGGTGCTGATTGCTAAGATCAAGATCAAAAACGCAATTTGGAGATCAGATCCCTCCTGCAGCTGGGTCACAGAACCTTGGAGAGATGCAGTAGATAGTTTCATTCCCTGCCAGGGACAGTCCTGAGCCCTCTCATTAAATTGTTCATTTTTTGTTATACACATATGTGCATTCTTTCTCTGTTTTAAATGTATGTGTATAATACCAGACACGAGTGTTTCTGTGTGCAGTAACTGTCAAGTTACACTTGACATTCAGTTACAACAGGAGAAAAAGGGTTTTGGTACTTAGTGCTGAATAGCAGAGGCCAACTCATCAAGTTTTTCTATTGCAAAAATGCTAGATCTGAATTTCGTGAACAGTGTGTCTCTAATGGCCCAGAGACATGACAGCACATGTGAAGCACATGAAGGGGAAGACACAGGACATGAATTTTTCTACAGGTTTTAACAAAGCCAGAATCTTCCATGCCCTCTCTGCTCTGCCACACAGAACAAAAGCCCCAGGGGTTTTGTTTCTAAAGTCATTTGAGAGCTGCCAGCACAAAATGAAAGCCCCAAGGGTTTCTCCAGTCATTGAAGGGGCATCCACCACCTGTAAATGTGAAAATGCAACTGAGCTGCACTTTGAAAGTGAGAGGGCAGTGGCCTGGCACAGTCACTGGGGGAGTCACTGAACTAGCAAGACTGACACAATGTGGAACTCCTGAACTCGTGCTTAAACAAGTAACTTGTTTAAACAGTATGTGACTTACTTCATGCTGCTGGCTCATGGGCCCCACATCCTTAATGTTCCCCTACCACCTTCCCCATATCTGTGCCTAAGTCAGCTCCCCTTTGGGGAGGCTTGGTGTGGCACAAAGCCTGCTGGAAAATCCCGAAGTCACACTTCATTTCAGACCTGGGCATGTAAGATGCCTGGCTCTAACAAGAAACGTGAGTTTTCCTTCACTGATTTTTAGGTGATGCCACCACGGTGTCTGGAGGTGGGGGGCTGCATGGCTCCTGTGAGCCTGGGGCTGCTCCCAGCATGGGCTCCATGAACAGACGTGCAGGCCTTGGCAGGGAGCTTTCCCGGAGACCTCGGCTGCAGCTCCCTCTGAGCGAGCAGGGCTAACGTGCCATGGAGTGGGAGGGCAGCGTGGGCAGTGCCAGGGCTCTCAGGAGGGCAGTGTGGGCAGTGCTGGGGCTCTCAGGAGGGCAGTGTGGGCAGTGCCAGGGCTCTCAGGAGGGCACTGTTGGGGCTCTCAGGAGGGCAGTGCTGGGGCTCTCAGGAGGGCATTGCTGGGGCTCTCAGGAGGGCAGTGCCAGGGCTCTCAGGAGGGCACTGCTGGGGCTCTCAGGAGGGCAGTGTGGGCAGTGCCAGGGCTCTCAGGAGGGCAGCATGGGCAGTGCCAGGGTTCTCAGGAGGGCAGTGCTGGGGCTCTCAGGAGGGCAGTGTGGGCAGTGCCAGGGCTCTCAGGAGGGCAGCATGGGCAGTGCTGGGGTTCTTGCTTCAGCCCTTGGCTGCCTGGATTCCTGGCAGGCAGAACTGCTGCGTGGCCGCTGTCACGGACAGTTGCACCTGATGTGTGGGAGTTACTTGGCACATGGTGGATGTAGTTTCCCATTGATTTTTGGTGGAATTGATTTATAGAGCTATTTAATGGAATTGATTCTTTTTACAACTTTTTTCCCCTCTTAAAGACCAATTGTTTTTCTTGAGTGATGGCTGCAGGTTTGTGTTTATGTATTAATATGCTCGTGCACCCACAGTCCCAACTGTGTTCTCTCTACTCGAACTGCAAAATAAAGTCTCAATCTCAAATGCCATCTTAAATTTTAATATTATGTTTGATGTATGACCTGGAATAAATTAAACGTGCTAGAACTTGCAAGATGAAATCCTAGTGGTGGGTATAACCACAAAGCAGTGTTCTATTAAGCCAAGGACTGTCGAGAATGTCTGTTGTGGTTGTGTCTGGGTTACGAGTGGCTCCCTTTGGTTTAGTGTAGGTGGATATTTTTATTCTGCCTGGCTTGTGAACAAGGGGATGGAACTTCAGAATTTACCTACAAGAGGAGTAAGGCTCTGCTGACTTTTCCTTTACAAGCCCATACGTTGGAACCACATTTTTATCCTAAACCCAGTATTTTTATTGTCTTTTAATGTATTTCATTGATTGTTACTCCAAAGTGGTTTGTATTAAGGCAACATTATACATTATACCTGGAGGAATACTATGAGAAAGTGTGAATATCATAATTCTCTGTTACTGTTTGTACTTTGCAGGTCAGTTCTGCCTGTAAGTTTAAGTGGCAAATTTGTGTTGTGGTTTTGGGCTTCTTTCTTATTGCCTTCCTTTCTGTCTTTCCTCTTTCAAGAAGCACTCAAATAAACATGGGCAGGATCCTTACTCTGGGTGGGACTCCTGAGCAGATATGCCACCCAGATTTCCAGATCAGAGAGATTTAAATGTGTATGCTGAGGGCTTAGGGTCCAGCTAACAACTGCCTGTCAGGATACAACAAAATAATCTCTGAACTAGCCAGCACCCAAGTCATACAAGAAATTAGTAATCCAAAAGTACCTTCTTGAACGGCAAAGTGAAACAAACATTAACTGTCACAGTATATTTGTGTGATCCCTGTGTGAAATTTAGCTAAGCAATTTGGCAGCTGTATGTAGCACTAACTGGATCTTCCAAGTGGTCTGTTGTAGCTGTGAGCCCAGTACATTTGGGTAATCTAATTATCACCACAGAAGTGAAAGAGATAGAGACAGCAGTAGTCAACACCGTATTTGAATAGAAAAGCTCTGAACTTCATCACTGCTAATGAAAACTTCCACCCATGGCCAGCTGTAATCTAGAGCCATCTAAAAACTCCTGAGAATCCAGCAGGGCTCACTCCTGTGCATCTACCTTACACTGTGAGTTTAACAGGATGGCCAAGAATAATATCATTAGGATGCTGAGTGTGCAACTGCTGCAGGAGTGGGCTGTCCATGTGAACAAAGCTTAGCAGGAAAACTGTAGATGGTAGATGCATGATGCAGAGCAGATAATAGCAGAATATCCGGTTGTCTTGTATCTGCAACTCCAAATACCACGCACCATTAATTTTGGAAAAGGACTCCAAATGTAAGCAAATTGCTTTGACCCAGATTTTAAACTGGTAAAGGAACCTGAATTCACAGGCAAGGCAATATGGGCCCTTTTGCAAAACATGGTATTTAAATGTGGCTTGCTTAGAGAAACTTCCAACAACAATCATCCTTCACCCTGTGCCCCGAGGACTGCCAAGACTTTATTCAGCATCGTAGTGATCCTAAATGGCAGTCTTTGAGAGGGAAAACTGTATCCTTGCTTTGTAAATGAAACTGCAGCAGTTGAATTATACTGTAGTTTTACAGAGGTGTTTTATATACCACAACCACATTGTAAACTAGATTTTGTTTGCTTGGAATTATCCTAGTGATTTGTAGTCTGTCTCTGGCAGATGTGTCTCTCTCTAACCATCACATGCCCTAAGCAATTATGCAGAGTTAACAAAACCTAGAGAAGGCAACTGCTCTTATCTGTCTTGCCCCATGCCAAGTCTTTGCCTTCCTCTCTCTGCTGGGAAATAGTACAAATTCCAGGCATTCTTTGGAAGAGAGAGGGTTAAATTTAAAGAGAAGGGTATCTTGTCTTTCACCACTACTGGGGTGGAAAGATTTTAACTCTGCCTGTTCCCCAGAGGTTCTTCGTGTGATATGTCCTTGTGGGATAGGTTGGACATTAAGAATCTGTACTGCCAAGTTTCTTCATTGTCATAGGGACAGATTCTGGCATTGTGATTCTCAGGACATCAGAAGAAGCATTTACATGAGAATACGTGATTTCATAGTTGGTGTTATGTAAATTGGACTATGTTTGGCTTAGGGACTGCAGAACCCTAAGGCTGTCACTGGGCTGTACCAGCACAATCTCTTCCCTGAAGAATGTTCCAGCCTAAATAGTAGATGGTAGTAGATAGTAGATAATAGTAGATAGTAATAGTAGTAGTAGATAATAGTAGATAGTAGATAGTATAGCAAAAGAGGAGAGAGGAAGCAGGGACATAAACATGCATTATTCAGCCAAGGTGGTGTGACAGATGTAGAGAACTAGGAGGAGAACCTCAGCTCCTTCCAGTTTACTTTGTTACCAGAATAGACTACTGTTATTATAGCACTCTTTTTTTCATCCTTGCTCTTCCCACTAAATTAACTTTCCTTGCCTCAAGGACTGACACAGTCCCTGTACAGTCTTCTGGCTATCTTAGCTATTCCAGAGAACTGGAACAACAAGCACACAAACAAGTCACTGCACATTGACTGATCCTTGCTTACTCCCTGTACTTGGGGCTTTAGCTCATGGCAGTGAAAGGTAACCAGTTACAACCCAGGACAAAGCCAGCCACACAAGTAGCAGTTGCTTCTGGATTTGCACAGCTACTCATCAGTCCTGCTTGTTATCTGTTTTCTCTGCTTGCATTTTGGTCCGCAGGTTCCTGGTGCCTGCACACATGGGGTGAGGCCAGGTAGTGCCAACACCACCTCAGGCTGCTCTGGCTCCACTTTGGATCCTCATGAGCACCTTGCTAGTGTTAAAAATTCCTTGCCAAACTCCTACCTTACAAAGCGTTCGGGGGACTGCATTTCCGTAATGCCTGGACTTGGAAAGCTGTGAGATGGAAACAAATATTCCTGCTCCAGAAGATGATAAGGACCAAACAGTTACTTACTCTTTGTGTGTTGCCTTGGTAAATTTAAAGACTTCTGTGTATTAAATGATGCAATAGCAAATTCCTTACAAAAAATAAAATGTCTGTAATCAGATAATGGTTGCTCTGGTGCTAGTGGTAATATGGCATTGAATATCTCTTGGTTTGGCTTCCACGGTTCAGGAGTGAGGGGAACTGGAATGGTGTTTACTGAGCCAATAAACTTCTCACTAAACATAATTCATGAGCTCTAGCTGGCTAATAACCGGGACCTCAATGCTCTAACAGTTGGCCCCATACATATTAAAACAAAGCTTTATTTGAAGTGAAAACGTTTAGAAAAATAAACTTTAGGATTTAGTGGCCTCTAATATTGTCTGCCTCCACAAGCCATGAGAGATCTCATAACTAGAGAGTAGGTTTTAAAATATTTCTATTGCAGTCTCTTTGACCAATGCTGAAAGACTTCTTGCTCCAGAGATTGCCTCAGCATAATTTTTTTTTTTGTTGTTTTCAAACTTAGAGGAACCCATATGCTTCTTTTAAAATAGCACTGTGCAGGGATTTTTCTTCCCTATTTATGTTTACAAAGACTTTCTGCTGGCCATTTGAGTGCTCTAGGCAGTCAGCATTCTTCAGCTATATGAAAAAGGTGAAGAGCTGAAAGAAGGTTTACTCTTTAAGATGGCATTTAAAAAATTATTTCCATAACCTTTCTTACAGTCCTGGTTTTTCTCTGGAGAGATCTTAATCTGAACAGGTTTATTTAAACACTTGCTAGATTATGTATCAGGATTTCCCTTCCTCTCCTCATGAATAAAAACTTGTGCTTCTGCAGGTTCACTCAAGGAGTGCTCCTCCTTGGAGCACTACAGAACTTCAGATCTGGATTGGTTTCAGAGCTCCATCATTTCCCTGTGTGTAGAAGTCTGTGTTTGTTTAGTTTCTCATGAATTAAATTTACGTTCTTAAAGAATCCTGAGCAGTTCTCAGAGGGGTGTGGGTGAGTGGTGGTTCTGCCCTCTGAGGCACGTGTAATTTGTACTGGGGCAGAGTAGTTCATTTTTAAGGACTGGGAATCACTTCATTTAGATTTCTGCTAATGGTTTTACCTTCTGGGGAAGCCTTGCCACTCTGTGCTGCAGCTTCTTCCTTGGACAGATGACGAAATAAGGCCTGCCTGCCTCCTGTCAGATGCTTTGAAGTCTGTAGATGAAAGATACCATATGAATGCAAAGTACTTGCCAGTTAATGTCAGCAAGTCATTTTGCTTGTACCTTGATGAAAAAAGCTTTATTGTCAGCTTACAATGAATTGATCTGCATATGCACCAGTAGTTCTTTCCCTTTTACTTAAGTCTTTTGGAAAATTATATTGACTACCTCTCAGAAAGATAGAGGGAGGTTAAATAACAAGCAATAAAGATTATCAAGGAAATTTCTTGTCATGCGATACCTTAAAGATAATATGTAATAATATTTTGAAAGGGAAAGAAAATAACAACTATGCACAAGGAGTTTCTGCTAAATACTGTCTCATTCCCTGTCTTTCAGGGATTATTTTCTCATGCAGAGCTGAGCCTAGTTCCATCAATGCATAGAGAAGCTCTATTATTATACACTGATTTGATAAGATAATATAATTAGTGTCTTGGTCCATTGATGCAGTCCTCTACTGTCCAAAACCAACATTAGGTTATTAAATCAATTCTCGTATTTGTTACAGTAATAAGATAAAATAGCATTATTTAGATACCGCTTGTCTAAACTCAGATAAGTCGTTCAACCGTATCTCTGTTTGCTTATCCACATTCTTCTTCTACTTTTAAAAACCAGCACAAATTCATGAGGTAGGTGCAGGCTTTGGATTTCCTGGTCTTTATTGTTTGGTGTGGCAAGGTCTTCCCTGTCAGTTATTTGTGTCTTGTCTGTGTGGCTCTGCCTCCCCTGCAGCAGATGGGCAGTGAGGAAATGAGGGCTCCAGTGGATAAATGCAGCAGCAGCAGCTGCTTTCAAGAAGGGGATCCATGAGCAGGCCACAAGTGAGATGGTGTCTGGGCAGCTAATCTGGACAGATATCTACTGACAATTTCTGCTGACACACAGATTGGGAGACCTGGAATTGATGGCTAAACTGGCACAGAGCCAAAATCAACAGAGAGAAGAATTTTTAGGTAGAAAGGCAGGTCTGAGTTTCCCAAATTACAGTTGTCTTGGGGAGCTTGGGAGCCTTCTGGCTCCAGAGGAGGAAGAAAGAGGCTTTGCCAAATGCCCATTTCAAGTATAAATGCTCTTCCAAGCCCCTACTTCATAGACTGATACAGGTATTTAATATTCTGCTGGAAGTGGGTTGACTTACTCAAAGTTTGTACAAATGGATTTTGTAGGTAACCTTTAATGAGTTTTGTTTTCTGGTTTGGTTTTTTTTGGCTCTAGAGGCACAGATCCTATAGGACAGTGACTGATCCAACCTGATGTTAAGGGACCATGGTGTCTAGTGAGATCTGTTGGTTTTAAATATTGTATTTTGTATTAACTTGTGCTGCAGACCACAGTTCTGCTCCGTCCCCTGGTTTTCGTAACGCATTTATTTGCATGGGAATATCCTGCTTCTTGCACGTGTGAGGACTTCCAGGATGAGGGCTGAGCCCTGCTCAGCTTTGTTCCCAAATTCTGTGGTGGAACACAGGATTCTTTGAGAGTGCAAAGGGCCAAGCTGTGCTGCTGTGTGCTCCTGGCGTGCTGCTGGCATGAGTGTGCAGGGCCAGACAGGGAGGGAAGGCTATTTAATGGGGCCATGTGTTATTGGAACTTGCCATCTAACATTCCTCGCTTTCCCCAGTGTGTTCTCCCCCTTCCAGGGTGGAATGCAGTAATTGCCATACCAGAAAGAAGCCATGATCTGTCTGTCTAGCCTGGCATCCTTTCTCCAAGACAGGCAAACACCAGATGCTTGAGGGAAAGGTACAAGAACTCCTAAAACAAACAACTATGGTATAACTTGCACATAGAGGAAGTTGGTGGTTGGTTTACGCCCTGAGGTGAGGGAGTTTCTAGCCTTTACGTGAGTGTGTAGCTGGGTATTCTCTTCACATATGACAGACTTGCACTCAAGCCATTCTCGCAGACTCCCTGCCTCTGGAGTTGGGTGCCAAGGAACAGCACAGCTCAGCTGCACCACTGCACTGTGCTGGCATGGTCCTCAGTCCCCAGCTTTTGTAGCAAGGGGTGTGGTGGAGCTCCATAGTGTGTTGCTGATATCGTTGTCTGCAGAGGATGCCGAGAGACTGTGTTCCAGGCAGCATTACCAAATGAAAGCATTTACTCTGTTCAGTGAAGTGTGATCGGAGCTCTGCCCTGCTCCTGTCTTCTAAACACGAGAGCAGGAGGGTTGGCTCCATTGCTGCTCAATCAAGGCCACCAGTAGGGGACCATGGAACCTCTATCGTGAGTCACCATAAGAGCTGCTATCTGGTTTCCTCCCTCCTGGTGTTCTCCCGTGGCCAAATCTTTCACCACGAACTGCACATGCAAACAGCGTGTCCTGCCACACAGAGACCTTCACAGAGACTGCTGTGAAACAGCCTCCAGCGACTGAAAGCATGACGGAGAGAGGCCTGGGGAGAAAAGAGGAAGACCTCAAGCGATAGCTTCATCGTCTGGTGCTGATGTAGAAGTCAGTAATGTGCAGGACCTGTGTTCACCTCAGGGATGAGGAAGGGGAGAGTGCTCTTTTTAATTATGTATTGCTAATTCTTTCCCAACTAGCCAGCCTGGGATTTCCTTGCATTCTGAGGCAATGCTTTCATCTGTCTCCTGTTTAACAATCTGGACTTGCTTGAGAAGTTGGTTTTCTTTCTTGCAGAAGATTGCATTGGAGCCAGAGTGTTGTTTACCTAAGATCTATAATAAAAATTCTTTATCCTTATTTTGCTTCCTCTCCAACTTGAAAAGGGGTGGCATGGAAAGTAGCACGTATTCCCTAAGGAAGATCTTTTGGATTCAGCCTATTTAGTAAACACAGTTACCAGACTGTAAAAATAAATAAATAAAATGTAATATAAATAAAATGTGTAATTTTAGTTAGCTTATTTTTGAGTGGGTGGGAAATGAGCATTTTTTAGCATGGAAGTGGGGAGACTTCCTATGCCACATTCAGCTCCAGCATAGCATGTAACTTCATCATTTGTGCAACCCACTAATCCCTGCACGGGCATTCTTAGAATTAATTTAGTAGAATGAGATAAGTGAAATTAAAGTTCCTTTTAATACTGCATGAGGGTGTCTGTACAGAGATAGAATGTGGTTTAGCTAATTCACTTTAAATTCACAACTTTAGTTAATCTGTATTAAGTTTCCCAAGTCCTGTGTGTAAAGACATCTTTATTTAGAAAAAGCTGCTGTTATGGAAAGAGCAATGGACTCAGCCCTGTCCCGAGGCATTCTGGCGTGCAGCTCGCTTGTTCCGAGACAGAGAGTTTCTGGGCATTAGCAAATTGTCTACCACATCCTTTTCTTCTCCTCTCAGAACGCCTCTGTGCCACCTCCTAAAATTGTGGTTTCTGAGCCATTACTCTGAGTAACTTGCTCTGGCTGTATTTGCTGTGCAGCTGAGGAAACAATATTTCAGCAACTTGTACCATTTCAGAACAGAGAAAGTTAAACTTGTCCTGAAACCAGTCATGAACACAGCCTTTGATCTGAAGGGCCTGGCCAGTGGATGTTCCCTGCCCAGGCCAGGTATAGAGCAGGGAGCACGATGGGGGATCTCTTGTGCATAGCACAGGTTTGTGCAGTACATCCAGATTTGTGCTGCATACAGTTGGGAAGCCAACTGTGAGAACAACTGTCTTTTAGGATCAGAACTTAGCTGAGAGACTTGCTCCTGAAAATATTTGCTTTTCTGCTTGGAAATGATCTTGTGGTCATGTTACATTTTTCTTACGAAAAGAGAAACTGGTCACATGGGTCAAATACAACCATCTAGGACAAACTCCTAAATGAAACTTGCTGTTTGCCACATGCAAGGAGTGCTGGCCCACGTAACTCTGACTGCAAGTTTCACCCAGTTCACTTTATTGGACTGTTTTCCAACCCTTGCCCTAATGGGAAATTGTTCATAGAATAGCTGCATTGTCTCACAGGCTGCTGGTTTTGGTAAGAGATCAGCTGGAGGGGTATCACTTGGATTTCGTTAAAGTTTTTCAATTGGAATTTCCAGTATGTTGATCATGTATGTTATGGATAATGGGTAGGAGATAACGGAGTAAAAATTATTTTATTGCACTTCATCCTTGAGTTGGGGTGCATAGCTGGGAGGAGGTTGTTTTCCACGGGCCAGTTGATGAATTCATGTTCCTTCCACCTGGCAAAGTTCTGCCTGACATGCTGAAGTCTCCAGAAGCCCTGAAAGCATCATGCACTTTGCGTGTGTACTATAAATAAACTTCTAAAAACATAATTTAAAAACACCTCTGGCAAAGCACATGCTTAACTGAAACTTGTCTGGTCAAGGTTGACTCAGTGGTGTAGGAAGAAGATGGGGAAAGAGCAAGTGGGAGGAAATAAATGAAACCTACTGTCAGAGAAAAGCTACTTGATTGTCATTTTCAGGCTGTCCAAGCTGTTGGCATGTGAGCTTTGGGAGAACCCTAGTGACTTTCTGGATGTTTGCCCTTGGCATGCGTGTTTGTGCATGATCTGAGATTTCATTAACAAAGCTGCAGGAACAAGGTTAGTTAACCTGTTAGAAAAGGATCAGATGGCTTGGAATCATAGTTGATTCTCCAGTTCTAAGAATCCAAATAGCTCTGGCTGAAGGTCTCCAATCAATTAGACAGAATAATTTCAAGAAGTCCTCTTAATGAATTTTTATGTGTTCCACCCACAGTTTGGATAGCTACATCCCTTTATTTTAAATGGACAATTCTTTTGATCTGCAAAGAACCAGAGGAGGTTTGGGGAGATGAAACTCTCTGAGGGTAAATTGCTCTGATAGTATCTGTGGAGGTATACAATCTATATAATCTGCGCTGCTGCTGTCTCAAAGCAGGTCTGGCTTACCTGCTTGTTTTTTAAGTTGTATGAAAACATGATGCATCTTCAAGCAAGAAAAAGAAATCTACACTAAGGCTTCTTTAGATGGGGCACTAAGGGGTTAAAGGCATTGCCCAGTCCCTAGGAAGCCTGTTTCAAGGCAGGCATCGACTGGAATAAGGTTTTGCTGCAGACACAGGCTGATGTGCTTGCAGCAAGGATTGCAGCCTTATCAGTAAAGATAAACATGCAAAGGCTTCCAAACCCCTGTGTCCCTGCCACTTGTTTGGGATCCTTTTTCAGGGACCAAGAGAAAATACAAGATCTTCTCTGAGATAGATGCTACTTCCAAAGGGGGCAGCCAGCAGACTTTGTAGAAAGAGAGACCATGTATTACTCTGTGGTTTGGAACAGGTACAGGAGATATTAGTTTACCTGATTCAAAATAGTACTTGAGACCTGGCACTATCATGTGGGGTTGGCCCTTTCCCCTCACTCATCAGTCTTTCGCTGAGTGTCCAAATGCTGGACAATGCTGAGTTTTGTTGCCCTCACTGAGTTACTTGCCATAGCTAATTTCTGCTGCCAAGCAATCTCCAGGCTTTACTACCCATTTGTTTGCCATTTCCCATAAATACTTTGAATGTTTCTTTATTATTTTAATTCTGGTGCTGAGAAGAGGGGAATGGAGATAATGTTTCTGTTAAAAAATGCACAGGATCAGCTACAGAATTTTTGGGCGCAGAACAGACCACTTGAGTTGCCTGCAAAAACTGTCGCTATGTTAGGTATAATTAAGGTGTAGCTTTGTAAATAATACATTTTTCTTTATTTCTCTCTCCTCCTATTCTGTCACCAAATATGGCAAAGCGGGAGATGCAAAAATCAAGCACCTGGCTTCTTGAGGTCAAATTCCAAAAGTCTGCATTGAAAAATGAAGAAATTATTCCAAATGGGTGAGAACTGGCACTCTTTTTCTGTCCAGGAAAGTTTGTGCCATTCTGCAGGCTCAGCCTGGGTCCCTCTGTTTTGCCACTGAGCCTGATTGACACTTACATGTGTGTGGCCTTTTTACACAGTGGTGGACTTAAGTTTGAAAATCCAGACATTTTTGGACTGTGACAACAGTTGGTATGGTGTTTCAATCTGTATTTTATTCTTTAAAAATTATATATACTAGTTTAAAAGGGAGTGTGTCAACTTCTTGCAAAAATCAGAGAGGAGAACAGTTTACAGAAACAATTTAAAAGTTGTTCACAGTTAAGTGAGTCTTTGAATGTGGAAAAAGAGACTTATTTCAAAAAATTCTCTTAAACTTGCAGTGTGATAGATAAAGCTAGTTCTGAGAATGTGAAAATGTGGGCTCCATGTGCTAAAGCTATTTGAGAAGAGGTGTGAGTGAAGGGGCTGAGGTTGGTGTGAACGTCAGACTTCCTGCCTTCTGCACTTTCTGTATCGCAGCTGTAGCACGTTCATAGTGTGGCACTTCTTTTAAAAGGGACTCTGAACTAGCCCAGCCTTTCAGGGAAAGACAAGCTGCAGCCAGAAATTCTGGCCCATCGCAGGATGACAAGAGGAAGAGCTTTGTTACTTGCTTGTGTTTGATCTTAGCTGCTTTTTTTCTGCTCTCAGTAGCATGCTAATGATACCTGTGGGAGGTGAAAAATGGGTGAATTCCTGCTAGGGTGCAGACAAGTTCGCAGTTTAGTTCTTGTCCTCTTCTTCCCCTCTGGTAAAAATTCTGGGGGCTGTCCCAGATACATAAAAAGGAACTTTTTCCTAGAATAATCTTCTGTCCTGTACATCTGCTGAAGAGTCTGAATCAGAAAGGCAGTAAACAGTTGACTCAGTTTGTTTTGTCTCCTCTTCCCCTTTCTTATGTTTGAAATTATGAGTATTTATGGGAAATGACTGGCTTGAAAGTCTAGGACAAGTCTGAGCTGCCCATAAGCCATTCCTTTGCTACAGTTCAGTTTTGCCTCATTTATATTAAACTTTAAAGCTGAAATGCCAAGTACATCCTAAATCCCCTTTTGTTTCAAATGACAGAGTTGCCAGCTTCACATTTCTTACTCGCAATTCCCTACATATTATCTCCCTCTTGGTATCAGAGGACCCAGCAGGGTGGGCAGGCTGCGCCCTGGGTCAGCAGAACAGGCTGATGGTGAAACAGAAGAGTGCCAAACCTGGAGGCAAATACACTCCAGTTTCTGCTGCTGCCCAGGGAGAGGGTCTGCAAGTCTGTGATAAGGGATGGAAGGAGACCAAGAGGGATGGGTGGGCCCCCAAAGGCGGTGATCTGGATGCCAACATATCTTGCTCCAGCTTTGCAAGGAGCAGCATGCAAGTGCTTCAGAGGGAGGGCTAGTTGTGGTTTGTGGTTTAGGGAGTTGACACAAATAGTCTCTGAACCCTTTTTTTATGGGCCTGCAAAGGAGCTCTCTCTCTGGGGAACTGGAGCTCGTTCTCCTTGGTGTAATCCTTTCTTGCTTAGCAGGTTCGAGGCTGTGCTCAGAGCAAGCAGCCAAGGCTGGCTGACAGAAAGGGGGGGCTTAGCATCCTACATAGTTTGTGCTGTGTTAGATTAGAAGGGGCATGTTGGTAATTAAACACTTGGGTCTGGGTTTCTGTTCCTAAACTACTGCTGTAAATCAGCAATTGAGTTCTGTGGCAGGCAACCTTTGACAATATTTCTGTGCCCAAGAACCATGTGGGCTAGGCTATTTTTAAACCTCTTTCAGTAAGTGCACTGTGTAACATTTTTGTGGACAGAAAATACAGAACAGTGTGTTGACCTTCATTGCTGATCAAACTTCAGTTGCACCCAGATATAACTGATAGCAGGTCTTACCTGGATTTTCTTTCTGTCAATGCATGTAGGTGGTCACATGGAGGGGAAGTGAAATACTTCCACTATATATATATATCACAAATACCTGGATGGAATAGGAAGAAATAAGAATAAAGTGTGTCAGAAGAGAAAATGCATTGCAAATCTTTCAACTTCAATGAGAAAACACTCCCACAGTTCAGATATTTCATTCTACATGAAGGCTGATGCTGAACCTAATAAAAAGCATCCAGATGGAGAGAGATCACTACCTAGTACTAAAATATCAGCACTCCTACTGGCCTGCACTGTGCTCCTTGTACCTGGCAAAGCACTGGTTACACTGATCTCCCAGCCTGCTTCCCTTCCAATTGGAAGTTCTACAGGGATGACCAGAGGGAATCTTAGTGATACTACAAAGAAGCTTGTTTGCTTAAGAGGGCATATGTACATTTTTTAACAATCTGGTTTCGTACCTCCTTTGTGGGAGGATCCCTGACCTTATACAGAGAGGGACAAGTGCTAATTAACTTAATTCTGGGAACAGGAGGTGGTGTGACCTTTTCCAAAGTGATTCTTTTGGGCTAGAGTTTACAGAGAGGTATTTGCTAGGACTGATGCCTGGGTTTGCTATGAAAACATTATTCATGCAAAGATGTAAAATTCCCTGGTGTGGTCCGGGAAGAAATTAACCCCCCAATCTCTCTGGTTAGGGTTCATGGTTCCTTGTCTAAAAATTGTTGGCATGGTGTCCAGATTGATGCTATTTCGTATCAAAACACAGTTACGTTTTCTATCATATCTTTTAGCACTGAGAACAGCAAGTAGATCCAAGTTATTATTAGACCATTGTTTTGGACACCACTCACTGTGTTGTGAACATCCCATCTTTTATTGACAACCCAGGAGGAAATTAATTTCTGGGGAGTTTTTTTTCCTGAACTATCAAGGTGTTATTTATTCTGAGCATCTTCCAAATTTCAACCTCTTTTGCCAAAGAAGTGGTAAGACCTCTTAATGCCATCTCTTTGCTGTGCTCCCTCTGAGCAGCTCAGGGACACAAATACAAGCACTCTGAGCGTGCCTACGCCATTTGATTTTTGTTCTTGCTACCAGTACTAAGCAATCAGTCCCAGTTGCTCCAGCGTGGACAAAACCAGAGGCAGATACAGCACTGCCTTAGCAGCAGCTGCAGAGAGCAGAGCCTATGGAAGTGTGCCTAAGGTGAGCAGGATAGAGAGCCCTTGGTCTGACTCCACTGAGGAAATGAAACGCAGCCCCAGACAGGAGGCAAGTTGCTGTAGACCCCCGGCTGGCCACGTGTCAGGCTCACAAAGCATTTAGGATGCCTGGCTGCAGAGGGGTAGGCAGAAAGCTGCCCGTGGTGTCTTACAGCTGGAGTAAGGTAGGAAGGCAGCTGATAAAATGGAATCTTCCTCAGGCAAAGAAATCTCTTTGCTCCCCACTCCTTGTTGTCTTCTAATGTATTTTTAAAAACCCCAACAAGGCAACTCTCCCTCATTCCCCACCACCACCCCCAACAACGAAAAAGCGCAGGCTTGCTGGACCCTAAGAGAAACAAACGTAAGCACCTCTTTGGAAAACACTGCTGGGGCCTGCGGCCATCCCGCATTCCTGAGGAGGCTGCGAGCCTCCTCCCGGCCCCAGCGTGCCTGCCCAGCAGGGCAGCCGGCTCCGAGGCCGCGCTGCTGCTGCTCCCTCGCTGCACCAACATGCCCGCGCACGGCCCCCGGAGGGGCTCGCACCTCTCCCCGCCGTGTCCGTAGCCACGTTTTGCGCTGCCCCTGCTCAGGGGAACAGAAGCAGCACCTTCGCCATGCGGCATTTTCTGCCATGTTCATTCAAAGGACAGCTCCATGTCTGAAGTGCTGCCAGACTGAGCTACGAGCACCGCGAAGCAAACAGCTGCCACATCCTCATCCTACTTCTTGTCACGGCACTGCAGTGGAGCTGGAAGTTTTTCAGCAATGTAACTAGGTAAGGGGTGTTTATTTTGATTAAAATGAAGGTAAAATCCCTATTTCCCAGTTGGTCTGACCCCTATTTACAAAGATCTAGTAATGCATGTATGTAGAAGAAATATCTACATGAGTGAAAATGTGCCCTGCTAATATTAAAAGGTACGTGGTGGAATTTTGCCTAAGGATAAAATGTCATTTTAATTGAAAGCTGCTGTAACTTGATAGGGAATATCCACAACTGTCTTGAGGATCTACTTTAAAATACAGTTAAAGACAGAGACAACTCCCACCACTCTGTCTCTTAGAGCTACATGTCCTCTTTGATCCATCCATGGTGCTTACGATTCCTAAGAGACACGCATACTGCCAGTAGTCTGAGCTCATTAATATTTATATGATACCTTTCATCTGAAGATGTGTGCTTTGCAATTATTAATTAAAAACCATTTCACAAAACCCTAAAATTTAGCTCCATTTTATAGCTTACAAAACGAAGACCCAGAAAGTTTGTGTGTCCTTGCATGAGACAAAGCGAGATTAGGGATGTGGAAGCTTGTCTGCATGGACTCCTACTGTGCTGTATTTCTTTATCTTTCTTTTGTCAGTAACTTTGGACAAGGCAGCACAGGTTTCCTTTGACAATAAGATGCACCATGAGCCTGTGCTACCTAGGCAATACTGAGAAGGTGAGTGAAGGGAGCCTTCTCTTTCATCCTAGTTCCTCACACAGTGCTTGCTTGGTTTTTAAAAAGCTTCTTTAAAAATACAACCTGGAAATGCTTTGTCAGCCCTGCAGACCACATCCCGAGTGAATATTTACTTGAACATGTTAAAGCCTTCCCTAGCACCCTGTATTTTAGTTCCCATGTTAGAGTAGATAGAAGGGATGGTGGGTTATAATCCACGCCAAACTTGAGCCCTCACTCTCAGTCCTCCCTGTTGCTTATGGAATGAAGGAGCTTGGCTCAGTGTGAGACTGATAACGGGAGGGAGGGCTTGCCATGCGATTAGACCAGTTCACTGTAAACACCTAAGTTGCACAAGTGGCTCAAACTTTGATCTTTTTGTTGTGGAAAAGAAATCTGAGACTCTGAAACCTGCCCTCAGTCACAAACAAGGAGGTGGACATTACTCAAGCCCAACTGTGGAAATGTAAATACAGTTAAATGTGATCAAAATGGAAAAAGCACTTCTTTCTTCCTCATCCCCCGCTCCCCAATGTACTGCCTGCTTTTACCAGGGGCTCCTACTCTGACTTGCCTAGCTCTGTTTGTGAATGCAGGCCCCAGTCTCACACCTGAAACACCTAAATCTGAATGCTCCCGAGTGCTGTCTGGGATAAGGTTTAAGCCACAGGTGCAATTAAGCTTTTAAGTGGTAAGCCTATTTGGTTAGGGGCACACCTAGAGCCTGCAACAAGCTGGGAGAAAAACGATCAGTCTTTCAAACTGACAGGTGGTTCCTGAAATACTGCTGGAAGGGTTAAGAAGAAGCTACAGCATTTGTGATTCTCCTGGTATTTAGTGTAACAACTCTCAGAACAAGGTCTCCGTGGATGCATCTGGCTGTCCTAGTGAGGTGGGATTTGATTTTAATTACAAGTCTGGTAATGGATTATCAAAATGATGATTTTGCTTAAGGCTTGGGCACACTCTTCATAGTCTTGTCTTCTTTTCCCCTCACACCCTCCTTCTGAAATCTGCCTGGGCAAACACTGGTGCAAAAGGATAAGTTTCGTAGGAGTGTAGGCTGTTAGCCTGTGGTCTCTTTTACTATTGGCATTTAGGCCTTTGATTAGATTTTTAGAGGAAAAATGTCATAGTAGGTTGTCTGGTAAAATGCTGCTGAATATTTTAAGATGCAAATGTTCCCAAGCATTCTATGAGCATAAGAAAAGTGGGGGATGTGAGACTTGAGCAATTCCTCACCATTCTGATTTTTTTTGCACTGTGTCATAGCTTTGCTTTTACAATCAGAACAGCATCAGAGACCTTTGCTTTGCATAGCCTTAAGTTCTTGGGCAAGGATTTAAACATGGAACATTAAGACATGTTAGTGAACATGTCCTAATTAGTCTCTTCCTTGGCTACCACATCCTCAAAGGCCGTGAGCCTTACATACACTATGCCTCTCGAACACCTTCAACAATATAGCATTTTATCCTAGTCTAGACAAAGTCTTAAGGGTTATGTTGTCTAGTCAACTAATCACTCCTTTTAGTGGGAAAACTTCTTTCCTTTAGGATTGTTTCTCTGTTTTTTCCTCCTTGCTGTCTCTTTTCCCCTCCTTCCCTCTGCATACCTTCCCTGCAGCAACTCCTGTTCCATCTGCTGTAATGTAAGCATTAACTATTTAATTGCTGATTAGGAAGATCTAAACACGTGGGCTTTGCAACAATGCTGGAGTGGGAGGCAAGAGGAAGGAGATGTGTGAGTTCCCAGTTCTCTGTTACAAGCTGACCTGGGAGTGCATTAGTCATTCTTGACGCCATGAGGGTGTTTAACATCTCTTCAGTCTAATGGGTACTGGAGTTGAATGGGATTTGGATGTACCTGAGCCCTTGTCATCTCTTGCTGCTGAACTTGCTATTTGACCTTGAGCAAGCTAGGCTGGGCCTTTCGTCCCTTAAGTGGATAGAGGGCAAGTACTGTAGCTAAGTGCATTTTGATTCTTAAATGCAGAAAACATATTAATGCAAAGAACTAGTTGCTGTTCTTGTATAATAAGAACTACCGTGAGGTTTTGAAATCTTTTTCGTATGCTTCTGCACCAAGTTGCAGAGAGTGAGGTGAGAAGCTGGAGGAGATCTGCAGTTCTCCAAGAAGTGAAAGCCCTTTCAGCTCTGCATTCCCAAGCAGACATATGGGGCTTTTGCCCAACCGACTTACTTCCTTGTGTGATGCAAATTCAGCTGGTGGCCCCCTTCTCTCCCCCTGGCGTCTGCTATTCTAAGCATTCGCGTGGGTTATCAGCATTTCAGCTCCTCTTTGCACTTCCAGCACCCAATTGCCACAGTCGGGTGTAGTCTGTAGTATGATACTTGTGAAAACTCGGCAGACTCGGGGGGGACTGTGGGCGATGTGGTAAGGAAAGGTGTGCAGGTGGACTCTGCAACCCACGCAGTCTCTGCCCTGAGGGCTTTTCATGGCTCGTTGTAATTGCCAGTTTCTCACTTGGTTTTGCAGGACTCTAAAAGTTGCATCAGAGGTGGGAATCGGACATTTTTCATTCTGTTGTGAAACAGAAAGGACTGAAATATCTGGATAATTGGAGAACTAATGAAATTGCCATTGCAGAAGACAAGAAAATGGTAATCCTAGCAATTAGCAAGGGAAAGCAATTCAGTCAGAATGAAACTATCTTCTCATTTGTTTGGAGAGTTTATTGTTAGCAGATGTTTAATTTCCGTAAGCAATTAATATTTGGAAAGCTTAAAATTATTTTTGTATATGTAAAAACCCCTTGTATTTTACTTCAGTGAGGGAGTAAGCACTCACACAAATGTCTCCTCAAAGACCCCACAAAGGCCAGAACTGGCCTTCTTGATTCTTTCAAAGAAAACATGGGTGTATGTGTAGGAGTGTGCAGAGGAGAGGGTAACTGTACATATGGGCACAGAATGGAAATAAAGGACAAAATACCTTTGAGGAAAGGGACAAAAGATACCAATATACTTCTCATACTGTCTACCTCTATCACTAACAACCCCCACTTCCTCTCCCCCAACCCCATCCCCAAAAAAAATTCCATTTAGAAAACATCCTTGCAGATCACGTGGCAGCTGGCAAAGGCTGCTGACCCTTCTGCCAGAGGCAGCTTAGGCTCTTGAAACAAAGCAAACTGGGTTGAAATTCTAGGCATTAAAAAACTAAAGCAGCTGCCTCCCTGATATCCTGGGTTGGACTCTGATTTCAGTTTTGCTTCTGCTAGATCTTGGGTAATGTCATTGCTACGGTGTAACTGAAATGAGAACTGGGGCTGCTAATCTTGACATTGGGTCACCCAGTGGTAATCCATTTGTTATCTCTGTTACATTTGTGAGAGCACACACACCCACTCCCTTTAGACTGCAGTAATTCATTTGGCCTATTTTATGTCTGATGGTCACTTGAAACTGTACCTCTTGCCTGTCAGCAGCTGTAGTTGTTTTGCTAAGTGACTATCTAAAGTGAGACTTCCTTGTGCAAATGTGTATTTTAGACACTGCCACCAGAAATCCAGTGGTTCTCCTCTCTCCCTACCCCTCTCTCCCTGTCCCCTTCAGCTGTTTAGATTTCAGGACACATGGCTTAAATGAACGTATGCTTGGAGTTTGCAAAATGGCTTGAATGACAGGAGAAATCGGATCACACAATGAGAGTTCAGAACCCAGCCACCAATTGGTACAGCAGGAGTCTGCAGCTCCCTTACGCTCATTATTGTCTCGGCATAACATCCAGCACTGTGTGTTTCTCACGTCCCCTCTGGAAAATGGGAATGCAGTGGAAACGAGCGGGCGGAGGAATGTCCCCCTCCCTGTGCGCGGGGCTGTCAGCCTCCGCTTTCTGTGGTACCCCCGAGGCCTGTGGGGAGCGGGGTGGAGAAGGGCCTGCACACCTTATTGTGCCTTCCTTGCTTACGCTGGAGAATCTCCAGCTTATCCTGCCAGTGCAGTGACTGCATGTGGAGGAGGGGGAGAGGTTGTGTTGCAAGCTCTGAGAAAATTAGTTGTCTCTATTTTATCTTTTGCAGCTGCAGCACTTTTTTTTTTCTCCCCTCATCATTCCCCCCTCCCCATGCGAGTGGTATGTCTGAACCATATCCTTCAAAACCAGTTTTCTAAGCAGATTAGATGGGCAGCAGAGACAGCTATGCAATCAGGCAAAAATGTGCACTCAAGCCTTCATTTCATGCCGTGGCCAGAGCAGTAAGTGTCTACCACCTGCATGTTTTTTTTCTTCATTCTCTCCCTTTGCTGTTGTTCTGTAGTGCTGTTGTCTGTCACTTTTGTAGACTGAAACAAAATGCTCGTTCTGATCCTTAATTATATAAAAATTAGGGAGAGGAAGGAAGTTGGGTTCTCTGCAAATACTCATTAACATGACACATAGAGCGTGCTCCCGAGCTGGCATGCTTCACCCTGCAAAGTGACATTTGCTCCTTGTGAGCGTGTGGTCCTCTAATACCAATCCTCCCCTGACCAGTCTGGAAAACCAGTGTCTAAGTTTACTGCTCCTTTGAATTCAGTATACTCCTCTGGACTGCCACTGCACGTGAATTTGGTCTCCTGCTACCCTGTATCTTTCAGTGCTCCCTATCAGTCTTGTTGCATGCTAGGAATCTGACAATAATGGTCTTCACCTGCTTTGAGATATCATGGGAACTCTCAAGCATTGGTATTGGTTTCATGTCTGGTCTCTTATAGGACAGCAAGCTGAATTTGGGACTAAGCTCTCCAGACAAGTTTGGAAACCTTATGTCTTGTTCAGTGTGGGTGGAAAATGGGGATAGGTTAGTGGGCTGAGTGGCAGACCTGAGGAAGAGAGAATTGAGTAAGCCTTGGCTGTCTTCCACAAGAGGAAACAGAGCAAAGTGTCCCAGAAGCTACTTGTTGCTCCTCTGGAGGAGAGGCAGGAACCCAGAGCAAGGTGATCAAGTAATGCTTCTTACTGGGAGTCTGGAGAAGCAGGGAAGAGAAGTTGTATGATAAAACTAGAAAAGAGAAATTGGGGGTTGAGGTTTGGGGGGAAAAAGAGAGAAGGAGAGAAAATAAACCTTCTATTTTCTATAGAGGGTATGAAGAAGGAAAGAAAGAGAAACTAACCTGAAGACTTTGGTGTGCTTTGTAGGGTAAGAAAGAATCTACTATAAGCCCAGACAAAGAAAATTATATTTGAAATACTGGGAGAAAACTGTGCTTTAACATCTTGGCATGATGCATTTAATTATCTTCTGCTGATCCCTCAAAAGTAAAAAATTACTTTGAGAAGAGTTAAAAATTGCAAACAAGAGACTCAATCTTGCTGGCAAAAAGCAGGTAAAAAAAGTGGGTGGAAAGCTGGTTGAATGTGTCAGCCACAAAAGCACTGAGATACGGTTGTAGAGAATTCAGGTTTTAAAACACAAGGAAATCATGCAGAGATATTTCTCACACTGACTCGTAAATAGCATCTTTGGGTGTGCAGCATTGCCAAATTTACCCTTGTTACAGGGGCAACTTACAGTAAGTTCCCACCAAAGCCATACACCATCTGTTTGAATTACTTAGAGGAAAGGTTTGTCTCCTTATTCCCCTTCTATTAGATGTGACAGATTAATGTCTTTGAGGGCAGATCACTGTTAGGCTAAATCTTTCTCTGGTTATGATTCCTTATAACTATAAAACAGTCACAAGGTTATGGGGTTTAAAAAGAGAGGTTTATTGCAGTTTCCAATACTGAAACTACAGGCTAAGAGTCTCTCCTTTTCCTTTTTTTCAAGAGTAAATCAAATCCATCCATACACACACACTGCCTTCTCTCAGATATACAGACCTGGGGGAAGAACACACACTACAAGAGCTGCATTATAGAGTCTACAGGAAATCTACTAAAACAGCTTTCTGTGAATGCATACTAATCTTCCCTCTGACTCCTCTCCACTTGTTTTAAGAACTGGTTGCTGAGCATGAGTTGGTGGCACCCCTAATGTTTGGGGCAGAACTCAGAGCCTTCAGCAGCTCCACCAGCAGCTGTTTCTACCCAACTCTCCTAGAAGCTGTGCCTGTGCCTCGGCTTGAAGCAGCCAGGTATCGACCGTTCAGACATCTGTTGCAAACCTCCTGCTTCAATACTTGTCAGACTCTAAACTAGTCGTTAAACTTGGCTGATGAACTAAATCCTACAGTCCTTAGGTCACACCAGGAGCTGTGTAGGAGGAAGAAGGGTGCTGATATTGCTATAATTTAAGTTCCCTGCTGAGGAAGTTTCTGCAGGGGTGAGATTTGTTAATGGTATTATTTTTAAACCAGTTTGTAAGAATGCTGCTGTGGTCAGTAGGAGACTGATCTGAATTTTCCTTGGAGTGGCTTTTTCAGGAACAGTGTAGTTTCTTAAAAATGAAAACATTGCTTTTCTCCTAGAAGAGCCCAATGCTAGATTTCTGACCACCCGTACAATTAATAAACTAGCTTTTACCACAAATGTTACATTGACCTGTCTATGCTGCCTGAATGGGAATGCCTCTTTGCTTTGCTTTTCTCTAACTGATCTAAGAGGCTTCACTTGGGATTGGTTCAAAACATTGCATTGGATTCCAGGTCATCCTTGACTGCTCAGAGAGCTGTTGACTGAGGTACCTATTCTGCCAGACTCCAAGGGCCCTGGCCTTCCCGTTTGGCAGTACAGGTCTCCCAGGGGCCATGCTGTGCCACAGGAGACCTCGGTGTGTGCTTTGGGACCTGCCTTCCAGCATGGGAGTCTCCCCCAGAAGTGAGGCCAGGTTACCAGGCTGCCAAGCTGAAGTGACTGAGGCAGTGCAACCCTGTGGGAAGAAAAGCAGCTCAACATTGTACTGACTCAGAACAAAATTTCTCAGGTCAGGTCACCAAACCAAAATGAACTAACTTTGGTTTCAGTAATGTAAAATATGCATTTCAGATGACACAAAATGCACTGGTGTTCACAAATCGGTTTCCTTTTTTTTGTTTCTTTCTTTCTTTTTAAACTTGTGAACTTCCATTCTACACAGTCTCTAATTTCAGTTTTTCTGCCTGAATAGGGATGAGAGCAAATGTTGAAATACTGGAATTTCTTCCTTTCTGGGGAGGAGGCAGCAGGGAGTGAGTAAGAGCAACCAGTTTCAGGGTTGGGACAGCTGACTCTGAAGCCCTGTACACTGGAGCAGAGCAGGCAATGGCGGGGCAGATAGGAGATGGAGGGGAGGGCAAGACACTGGCGGAAGGAGGGAAGTAGGAGACAGGAATGAGAAGCAGCAATGAGGGCTAGAACAAAAGATAAGGAGGAGAGAGCAGAAGTTTCTGTTTGGCTCCCTGGGCTGTAGAACAGCTCTGTTTTTGTGCTGTTACACTGCTGGTCGTGCCCGGCTCAGCACCCTGTGCTTGGCTGAGTGTCCAGCAGATGTGTGGGATGGTGCCACACCGAGAGCTCCTGTCCCAGAGCGCAGGAGGAACTCCTTAGAGAGGGCAGGGGCTGGGTGAGGTGCAGCTGGGGGGTCACACCAGTGCACAACCAGGTAGTGCTGCAGGGTTTCACTTCTGCTTACAGAGCAGTTGAGTCCTTCTGTGCAAATGGAACAAAGGGGTGAATGCAGGATCAAAAGCTGAGCACTTCTGAGTTCTCATCCCGGCTCTGAGCAGGGCACTGCAGCCCTTGTGAGTTACAGACTCTGCCACTGAGTCTTTCTGCAAAGTAGAAAGCACAGGAATACTCTTCTCTAGTGGAACTGGGAGGGAGCACCAGTGACTGTTCCTAGCACTGCAGAGTGTTTATTATGCTGATGCTTTTATTATTTAGCAAGTTTCTTGACTTAAAAAAAAAATGTACCAAATTGATACACTCCATCCATCAGCAGTGCCCTCGAGGAATGAGTAGCTAATTAGAGAGCAGGACTTGTGAAAAGACAAACCCAGGTTATGCACAGAACAGGTTTCTCCAGTATTTATTGCCTACGTTACTGGCCAAGCTTCCTTGTAAGTAATAGTCAAATAATCGGCCTGGGTCCTTTTGTGAATGGTTTGAGTCTGTGTGGTCCCTCCTTTGTTAGAGCAACTCATGGCTTCTGAAAGCTTCTGCACCCCCTGTTCTGAACAGCAGAGCCTGGTGGCACCAGCTGCTTCTGCCTGGAACAAACATTTGCATGTGACATTAAAAAGAAAAAACCTAGTTTCAAAATGTATTTTCTTTTCCTTATCCCCTCATTTTTTAGCCCTAGTTCAAACTCTGGAAATATTTAAAAGATTAATATAGTTAGCTTTTGCTACAAGCATCTTTTAAACAAGTAAAGCTTGAAGAGGAAAGAGAAATCTTTCCTTCAGAAATAAAACAGCAGCCAGTGTTTGGAAGTATTTTAACAATAGACCATATGGGAGTCCCAAACTATTAAGCTTTATTATTCAGAAGGCGGAAAATGTGGTTTGATATTCAATTGATATACAGCATAAATGAGAGCCGCAAACTCGGCTCCCTTGAGCTGGGATTCAGATGTTCTCTTGAATATAATAACCAATGCTTTGGCCTAGTTCCACAGAATGCATCCAGCCTGCTGATCACAAGCCAAGAAACTGTAGGCTTTTTTTCCCCCTTCCCGTCTCTTCTCCAAAGTACTTTCCTCTCCTGCCAGCATGAGCTTTTGGCCTGAATATAAATCTCCTGATACTGGATGTGTATAGAAAGTGGGGAGGATGCTAATGGTGCACAGCAGTGGAGCTGTGTGTGTGCATGTGTGTGTTTGTTTTTCTTCTGCTTTCATGGTAAGGTTTTCCCCTTGCAATGTGCTCTCAGGGGATTACATTGGTCATCCTAGGTGGGAGCTTCTTTGTTCTTGTTTCACTGTTTGTTTCTTAGTGCTGTGGGAGCAGGTGAACATCTTTTGGGGTTACTGTGAAGTGGTGCCAGAGATCATGAGAGTATGGAATTTATTGGAGGGAGAGACTGGAAGTGGTTTCAGTTTCTTTTCCTTTTTTTTTTTTTCTTTTTTTCCCTGGTTTGATTTGCATATACTTATATTTGCCCTTACCCCTTTCTATCATGTCTCTCTTAACTTTCTCTCCTATGGGGAAAAGAACCCATAAAAGCTGCTTATAAAATATTACATACATGGACTAAGATTTCCTGTGTGCAAAGGGAGGCTGAAAGACTGGTACTGTGATAAAGTAATGGCAGACTGGATCACCCATTTTTTGACACGGGATCCTTTTCGTACCAACATCCTCAGCTGTGTTGGGTCCTACCTTTTTTATCCTTTCAGGATCTCTGTGGTTTGTGATTTCCCCTGGGTAGGCAGGAGACACCAGCATTAAGGTATCTTGCATTTTTCTCTGGAAGTATGGTGAGCCCAAGAAAAAAAGACTCCCACTTTACGTGTGAGTCCAGGAATGTCTTTCATGCAGAACACTGGAAAGAATACAAATTATGCATGCTGAATGTGAAGTTTAGTTTTGGCTTCTGTCTTTTCTCCATTTCTCTTTTCAGTTGTTCATGATAGCTTAAATTTTCCGTGTTTTTGTCTCAACCCACATTCAGATTTTTTCCTTTGGGGAAAACTGGAGCAAAATCAATTTTAGTGCAATTTTTCAAGCCTCCTTGACTTGCACTTACATCTGTTTGGTGTGGGTGAGTGGAATTTTATCATAAAACGTTTGATTTATTTAATGTATTCAATAAGCATCGAAGATGTGCCAGGTACTTTCTCAGCCCTTTTGGATGAGAAATCTTGCAAGCTAAGAACTTAATAAACAAAGAAGTTCCAGAACTCAAAATTTCCCTGCTGTTAAGGTCTCTATATATCTAAGGAATAAACCAAGTTTGAACAAAGCAGATCCTAAGACTTGTAAAGTACAAAATGTCACAGGCAGTACTGATGAGATCTGTGATTGAAACAACTATTTTTTTAAACATATTTCCTGATCCTGTTATCTGCCCAACTTGAAACAAACTCAGCTGAGATGTGCCCATGCAGCAGCTCTACTTTCATTGCAACTGTGAGTCTGTTTCTGTTGGTGAAGCCGCTGCTATGAGTGTGTGATGCTGCACCAAGGGCTCATCTAAACAGGGTCATTGATTGAGACCAAGGTAAGTTACAAATTGAATGGAAGAGCTATTTTCAGTTAACTTCATCATCCTACTGAAGAGGCAATTTGGAATAGGTAATAAGGAATAGCTGTTCTGGAATAATCCCTTTTTAAGACAAACCCTCACTCTTTCTATAATTGCATTCCAGGAAGCTATTCTGTTCTGAATCAGCATGGGATAGAGTGCCTAGAAGACGTTCAGACCAAGCACAGCTAGCGGTGAGTGGGCAGTACACACCGGGATGCCCTATTGCAACCATTCCAAGTGAGCAGCAGAATAGCCAAACTGGTTGCCTGTACATCTCTCTAAAAGGCAACTGAAAGTAAATATGAAAATCATGGTACAAAGGCCTCTGTCTTAGCAGGGATGAAGTCTGAGCTGCCTGTTACTGTCTGAGCATTAGCCTGGCGTTACGGACAGAATGCATGCCTCAACCCGTAACTGATCACAATTTGATTAAATGTTGGGGTGTGGAAAGGACTTGTGTGCTTTTTCCCAATGTGTATATTTACATCATTATGTGGGAGCAATCAATTTATCAAACCCATCTGATTATTCAATAGTGGGGAAAAACAATTGGTTGGAAGAGAATGTGTATTGTTTTTAAGGTGGATAGAAAATTGGTTTAAAAGCAATTCACACAATCTTTTTCTTTTGAAGAGAACCTACACTAAAAAACTAATCAGTGAAAGGAAAATTCAGTAATTTATAACTGCCAATAATTTAAAATGCCATGAAAATTTTCCTGCAGCATAAAATTTTGTGCTTGTCCTTGTCAAGGAGGATGGGCTGGAGCAGAGATAGTGCTCTTGTGCTTCAGTACATTGCAGTTGTGATATAGCTGCTGTTAATTCATAGTTCTCTTGACTTTTGGAATTCATCCGTTCCCTTAAAAGGGAAGGTGGCAGCCCGGAGTGGAGAAGCTCCAACTGCAGCCCTCTGGATGTTAATCCACCCTGACTTTCTTAAGCCTCCTACTTAAATCATTATCTTAATGAATCACCATTGCTGCTATCTTCAGTGCTACACAGGAACATGCAAATTTTAAACAGCCTGGGGGAAAGCCCTTTTTGTCTGTAAAGTGCTCTGATACTTGCATTTAGATGTTACCATGATAGGTACCTTGGATACTACATTCTGCCTAACCCCGTGGATAGATCCTGGGGTGTAGCTCTCCCCAGGGCCTGCTGGGCAGCTCTCGGGCTCCCTGAGGAGGGATGGATGTGATGATTCTGCTACTGGCTGGGAGCAGCAGCTTGAGCTCAGGCGGTTGGAGCCAGATCACTCCACCATTGTCCTTCAGCTGAGGGCCTCTTGGCTGTGCTTTCCTGTAGCTGCACAATGACAAGGAGATAGGGGAGTGAGGACGGGGGTTCTTCCTTAGTTCTGCAATTGCCATTTTCACTTTGGGCAAGTTTCTTCATCTCTTCACTTGAATTCTTTTCACAGCTTAAATAAGCCATGCAAATGTTTATGGATCAACTAAATTTTCACCCAAATAGGTATCAAGGAATTTGATACAATAGGAAAATTACCAGCTTGCTAGAAAAACATTTGTTTAAGGAAAAACTGAACATAGTGAAGCCACTGCAAACTGTCTCCAAGACTTTCAACATTGTGTTGTCCAAATTTTTCCTTGATTATTCAATTTGGCTACACACTGAGCTCTGCCCACTTCCAGCTCTCCCAACTGATCGCTTGAGAAATCTTTACTTGTAAATGGTGGATATGGAGAGAGAACCATGTGTAGCTGTTTCAGATGGCAAATCCTTGTGGTTATTTACAATATGTACTGAAAGATTTGATTCCTTTATTCATTAAACCAAGAGCTGAAGAAGCTGTTTCATGCAAATGTCCTAGATGATAAGAAGTACCCATCTCAAATTGCAAAGTCAATTCATCCATTGTCCCTTTCCTGTGGCTTTGACGTAGAGCCCATTCCCTTACTATGGGTGACTTTTCCTCACTAGTAGTAGTTCTGCCTCTGGAGCAATGGCAGGATAAATGTGGAAGATACCAGGTGAACAAGGATCCTTTAGTTTCAACTAGGAGAGGACCTTATTAACAGAACCGAGCTTAAATGCATTTTCTGTGATAACATTATCAGTTGTCAATTCCTGCTGGGAGAGTTATGCCCACAAGAGGCTAGAACATTTATCTCAAGGAGAGCATCCTCATTCCCTCATTCTTCTCAGTCAAATCTGCTCTGAAACAAGTTGAGCTGGAGCTGGATACATTCACACTAAGAAGAATGCAGCTTCTCAGTTGGTTACCAAAGAAAAGAGATACAAACAAGCACCACATGCTGACTTTTTGTAGGCCTGGACAGGAGTCCAAGGGTGAAGCAGGAGATATGATCTGCTTCCTCACCTGTTCGTGCACTCCTTTCTGGAGAAGAGCAAAGAACTAGCCCTATGACTCAAACTTTTTTCCCTGCTTGGTGTAGCTCTGAACAGACTGCCACTTTCTTGTAATAAGAGGCACTCTTTGTAAACTGCTTTACAGTGATAACTTTTCTGCTTATTGTGAGCAGTCTGTTGTGTTCTCTGTGTTCAAGCTCCTGGCTGTTTCTGATCCCTCATGGGATGGCAGCATTTGATAATACAGGGGGTAAATTAACTGAGGAACCATCTACTAGATTCAGCACCATGAGAAGTGTCAGAGTAGGAATTTCAGAAGAAATATCAAAAGTGAGTTATACATGTGTGTATAAATGTGTGTGGATATTGTGTGGATATTTAAAAAGAGAAAATAGAGGTGACTGACATTTGAAGCTGAGTGCAAAACTTAAACACAACTTTTTCTCATTCCAGTCTCAGAAAGTCATGGTGATGGGTGTGGGCAGGTCTCTGGCTGACTTTCTGAATTGCCTTTATGTCAGAACTCCAACAAGGGATTTGGTGGAATTTCTCCTCCTATTGAGTAAAAGGGATGTTCTATCCCATGTAGTTTCTTAGGAAACTGAAGGAAAGGGATTCTTCTCCACAGATCTTAACACACCCAGTGTGTTTTTGCAGGCACTGTGTGCAAAGTATTCAGTAAATGAGATATCCAAAAGGAATGTTTCAATATGCTGAACTGGATTACTTTATTCCCCCAGCCTTTGCACACTATCTTATGCTTGTGGGTATTTGTAGATTTTTGTCAATGTACAAAGGTTGTTATTTCTATAGTTACCTCATTCAAATTCAGAGGTTTGTAACTATGGAAGTAAAATGTGTCTGTGCTATTATTTTATTAATCTTTTTTTTCCTACTTTTGTTAACAGCATGTTCATAAGAGTCTGTGTTTGCTCAAATTACCTGCTTGGTTTTCTGGTCAGGTATGCTGAGAGTCAGTGTTTCAGTTTATATCTTTGGTTTTTGTTATTTTTCTCTTGATGATTTACAACTGCCTGCCAGAAATTCTGAAACTGTGGTCAAACAAACTGCTCTGATGTTTCCTCCCAGTGTTTGCTAATTCAGCAGCACTTGAGCTGCTTATAAGAAGCACAGAGAAACCACAGCTGAGGACTGTGACTGGCAGTGCTGTGTGAACAAGTGATGCACATAGCACTACGCAGGTAGAGGGGTTTTAATCTGCAAGCATATCTATCATTAGTTTTAAGGCCTTTTGGAACCATGGTAGCTCAGCTAAGAGAGGGGAGATAAGCCAAGCAATTATATGGAGCAGCTCTGTTTGGTGAAGCACATCTTTTGGGATTAGCAGGGGCTCATGAGGCAGGGCAGTGATTTGTGCATTGCAGTGCCAAGTCTGACTGATCCTTCAGGACAGTCACTCGTTATGTGGGGCCTCCTGGGAAATTTCTTAAGACTGTGATATTTGCTGGGACAAGATTGAGAAAGTTTCCTTGGTTTGTCAGCATAGATTTTAATGGAACAATGCTCTCCTCTGCTTGCTGGGGAGAACCATGTCCTTTCTGCTTCTCTGCTTTGTGGACCTTCTTGCTGGGTGTACAGGTGAAAGAAAGTAGCCACAAGCTTTGAGTGACTGCAAACTACTGTGCTTTTGGGAAGACTTTGAAAAATGGCAAGGATTTGAAAGCTGAGATTTTGACTGACTTGAATTGGGTAAAAATTTGAGAGAACTGTGGCAGCAGTTGTTGGGAGAAGAAAAACATCATCTGTTACCTCAGCACACTACTTAAGAGCACTCTGAAGTGAGTCCCCAGAAAGTTCTTGCAGAGAGACGAATGGGCAGCTGGGAGGAAATGCTGTACTCCCTGAAGAAACAACAAACTCTCTGGATGTTTACCCAAGCTGGTAAACCAAACAGAAACCATCAGTGTGCTGCTGGGTAAATCCGTGGTGTGCCAGTGTCTTAGGCACTGTGCAGCTCTAATCACCACCTTCCAAGGTAGTGGAGGGCTAGGGAAGATCCAGAAAAAAGTCAGTCACTGTTATTTTTCTTTACCATAGAGAAGAGATGACTTATTACAGAAATTGCAGATGTGTTGTATTGTCATGAATGGGGTGGGGAAGGGGAGTAGGGAGTGATCCTTCACAGTTCCTGTGTTTGCTAAATTGATTCAAAGCAGGCAAAGAGGAGGCACTCTGTCAAGCAGCAGTTACCGTGTGAAAACTCATTGCCACAGGGTGTTATGGATAGCAGAAGTCTAAACAGATTGAAAAATCGATGAAGAACAGATAAGTTCTTATTAAAAGTGATGGCCTGGATGCAACCTCAGGATCAGGAGATCTTTAACAATTGCACAGGGTGTAAGAAGGAGGAAGACTGCCTGTATTCTATGTCATTGCTTTTCCTCTCTCTCTGCCATCCCTCCCTTTTTTTTTCCTTTTTGGCCCTATTCTGGCTACTGCTGAAGAACAGAGAGAGCTAGACCTTTGCTCTTATAACATGGCTATTTTTATAGCTCAGAACTAGAAAGGAAACCAGCTACCCTGCAGTGTGGGGAACTAGTTTTGTCTTGCAGCTCACAGGTAATGTAAAGCACACTGAAAAAAAGAGAATTAGAAGTCAAATGCCTAAAAATGTATATGTGTTATAAAATGCCTCTGTAGCCTGCATATTTTTTAAAATTCTGAGTTAACAGGAAGCTGAGCTTGTTAACAAAGTGTAAGTAACTACAATGTTTCCAGTTACTTTCCGCACTTTCTCCTCTTGGTGCTACAGTCACTGATAATGCACCTAATGAGCTGACTTGGGCATTTTTTACTCCAGTAGTAGTGACACCTTGGGTTGGAAACTGAGGATGGCTGCACTCCGCAGAAGGGACTGGGGAGCATGACAGGGAGGGAGGAAGCAGAAAGTTGGGAAGGAGGCTGAAGAGAAGATACGAAAATCCCTTGTATATGCACAAAAGCAGAAAAGTGTAACACAGAGGAGGGCTTGTAGTCGTGACTGCAGCAGCAACAGTCGGTTGATATTTGGGAGGTGAAAAAATCAGTTTTACATTTTGCTAGACGACTGTACTGTAATACAGCAGTGCCTCCTGGCAGGGAAAGCAATGTAATGTAAAGCAATACCGCGTGGAAGAGCAGTTGGAGAGCTGTCAGAAGCTGAGTAGCTTGGAATGCTTCCACGTGAACCTGGGAGCAGCGAGCTCGCTGCAGCGTGGCATTCCCCTGCCCCGAGGAGGAGAGCGGCTGCAGCGCAGGCGTCACTCGCCACCTTCCAGCACGGCTCAGCTCTCTGGAGGAGGCCTTTCTAGGCAAAATAGCAAGAGTTTCTTTCTTCTCTTGGGAGATTTCTCTTCCAGTTTACAGAGCCCTTGTGAGTTCACATGCCAGGCAGTCCTGGGGCAAATGAGTTTGTACCTGTCAGCTGTCATCGCCTGCCACACTGGAGTACTCCAGGGCACAAGGCTGCCAGAGGGGTAGCAAAGGGCAGGAGCTCTCCAGAGTGGGCTGCAGGAAAGCTGCTGGATCTCTGGATCTGAGCTGATGGGGTGAACAAGGACGAAATTACTTTTCTTTTTTTTTTGAAACAGTTTGTATTTCCAGAGGGCTTTGGTGCAGGTCATTGGCTTTTATTCCAGCTTTTAGACTTTGGATATACTTAGTAATCTTACTTGTGGTTTTTACCTCCCCTCTCTTCTTGCCCCCAGCATTTTCCTTCCCTTCAAGTCCTCTGCCTCACTCTGTGTATTGCTACTATAAGTTGCTTGGTTTGAAGGGTCCTGTTTCTTACTTGGAGCCTCTGGATGCTATTAAGTAATTGATGGAAAAGCTTGTTTAAACATCACAACCCTACGTTATTTTTTAAATTGCCCTTTGAGGTGGCTGAAATGCTACTGAAAGATTACTTTCCTTTAATACTGGGCAAGGAACTTCATTAGGGAAGGGAAATAGTGTTCTTACTAGACTATTTCCAAGTTACAAATCATCTTTCTTTTAAAGAAGGGATGTGCAGTTTTATTCCCCCTGGTTGCTTCTCTCTCCACACCAGCAAAATGGCTGTTTTTAGCAAAGAGCAGAGAAGGTTTATTGGTTTTATTCTTCCAGTGCATCCAGACTTTCTTTTTTTCAGAAATCTGTAGAAACAGAATGATGCATTCTGTGCATCTGCTATCTAGCCACAACTTGAAACCAGCAGTACTGGTAAATTATCCAGGGAGATTCTTCAACGTCCAAGCTGCATGTAACAGTTGTCCAGTATGATGCAGGACCAGGGTACCATGTCCAATGCAGTGCTACTTTTCCTGCCTTAATCACCTCAGCCAGATTACTGGATGATTACCATGTGGCCATGGGTGAGCTTGAACAGCACCCTCCACCATTCAGCTGACAAAAGGAAAGACTTCATTTCAGGTTTCCTAAGCTTGACAGGTCTGTGCTAGCAACTAAAGTGTGAATTTTATAAATGGAAGTGCTATCTTGGGAAGGAATAAACAAATAAGGAACTTAGTGCAGAAGTGGTTTGAGAAATATCATGGATTATGAAGGCAAACATGAATTTGAAAGTAGTATGGGAAGGTTCCATGAAAACCTGTTTCTTCTGCACTTTGCACATAACATTGTGTTTGATCAGGTGAATGTCTGTCTTCTGTTTCTCTGCCATCTTCCTGATAATAAATTAAGCTTTTAGCTTGTTACTTTGGCATGTGTATTAAGATTTTTTTGGAAAATAAGATTTTTCTCTAATACAAATTACTAAACAAAATGTGGACAGATTCAATCACAGCCTCTCGGTACATACGCCAAGAAAAGGGAAGCAGAATGGGTACGGTAGGAAATGGATTCATTGCCTCTTGCTTTTGTTGGTTTTAGTAGTCTTTGATGGTAATTTGTGGGATATTGCGCAAAAGTCAAATGCACTGTAGATGTAACAACTAAAAGCTACTGAATTGAACAATCTTTTTAATAACTAGGAAGAGAAACTTGAAATTACAATAGCTGCCTTAAGCAATTTTCATAGATCTTAATGAGCTTAGATCTGTCTTTATTTGGGCACTGCTTGTGTTCTGCCAAAGGTTTAAGGAAAGGCAGAATGCTCAATTGCAGAAAATCTGTCCCTGTGCATGAGGAACAAGAGTTTATTCTGACTGATGAAGCTGCCTTTGCAAGGAGACCTTTAGGCCATCTTTGCAGATTTTTTTTTTTTTTTAATTTAATCAGTAAAAGATTTCAGTTGATAAAACATTAAAGCTTCAGAAATACGGGATGCTCGTTCTCCTTTTGTAAGCTGGTGAATGAGAACTAGATCTAATGGGAGGCCAGCATCTGGTAGTTCTACATTTTGAAGGACAAGGCAATGTTAATTCAGTTTTAAATCATCAGCTACAGCTCACTTTTCTTTTTGAAAGAGTTTGTTTTAAATGTTAAACATATTTGGACTTAAATGCTTAGTATAGTAGATACAAAAATGAAGTAAAAAATTGTCAATGGATCATGACTTTTTGAATTTTCAGGCATTATGATTCAAATGAGAAAATGTCTCCTAAAAGTCATTGGCCGTTTATTCAAATAAAGGAGGAAAAATGTCAGCTGGATAAATACCTGTGAAATGGAATAAACGTTTCAGCTGGAGATACTGCAGCTCTGGTTAGCGAAAAATAATACCAAATTGAGAGCAGATTATATTTGCTTGCAAATCAATATGGCTTAGTAGTTACCAGCCACTGATCATCCTTCATGACCTAGAGTGTAAATGTAAAACAAGATTAAAATTGGTAACTTTCAATTACTTTTATTTAAATCCAGTCTCCTCTACCATAAATAAATAAATAAGCAAAAGCACATTTAGCTGCTGGCATGGCATTGCCATGGCTCTTCCTATATTTGCAATGGTTTGATACACAGGTAAAGGAAAGTCCCTCTGTGTGTTCATATATGAAATCTCTAATGGAACAGCTGATCTCTTTTTTCCTTTCCCTTCCTCTCTCTCATCTCCATTACCACTCCCCCCAAATGGGGGCAAGTGAATTTTGAATTTCTTATGTTTTAAATACTTCTCAAAGTATTTGAGGCTGAAGATATCTCTGAACATAAGTGCACCTGGCCTCCTATTTTCCTGTATTCTGTGTCATTGATACAAACTGCAAGAGTGCCCTAAAGAGGTTTATCCTATTTTATTCCTGGTCACGTGTTTGGCACTGCAAATTTGAACATTAAAATTAATTATGGCCTTAGAGACAGACAGTCCAACAGTGAAATAGCTTGTAATTTATTTGAACTCTGAAATTCCACTGGTTAAAGTTGTGTAAAACTTTCCAGTAGTTTATTTATATATTATTTTAAGAAAATACACCTTAATTATGAGTCTGGTTGCTCAATAAAAAAGAATAGCTATCTGGCTAATCACTGCTGTGCTCTAGATCATTAATTTTCTTCTTAATGACAGTAGGATTTTTTCCATTTTCCCCTTTAAAACCCTTTCAATTATATAAAAAATGTGTTTGATTTATGGGGACACTCTCTAGGATTTTATGCCCCAAGACAGGCACGTCATGAAATAGCTGGAGGTTGGTGAAGAACCTCAGTTGGATTAAAGGCTTGCAAGTACTGACAGGAGTGGGAGTTGAGCGTTTGGATGGAGGCCTGTACAGAGGCGCGTGGACAGCTCTGTTCTCGGCTACTCCCACTTTAAGGAGTTGTTTTGTTTTGCTCTCACCTAGAAATTCAGACTTTCCCTATGGGAACACACAGCCTTGGGTATGCAGAGAGGTTGCTCATAAGAAGGCCTGGTTTTCTCAATGTCTGAAAAAATTTTGTTTGTGGAAAAATGAAGTGAATGATTACACTCCTATACTAAATGTGGGGATTTTTAAAAATGGCTTCTTAAATAATTGTTTCTGCATTAGGTGTGTTACCAAGTCTCAAGGCTCCTTGGAAGTGCTCATTTTGTATGTGGCAGTTATGAAATACAGCTGGGCCTCCATTTGTCTGTTTGGGGACCCAGACCTGCTCTGTCAACTTGGTTTCAAGTTGCTTGAGAAGTACAGGATAGTCTGTATTCTAAGATTTCCTGACAAGTGTGTGAAATTCAGAGCTCTTACCAGGCTGGCTGCTAACTGGCCAGGAAGTTGCTAACACTGTGGCTGGCAAAGAATAAAGAAAACACAAAGATGATAAATTTTGGTTATGGGAGGCTGTTCAGCATTTAAACTCCTGGTGTCTGAGAACATGGGGTGGCATTTGCAACCGATATTTGCCTGGTAGTGAAGGACCCAACATAATAAATAGTTGGCTAAGTTGTAAGAGTTCACGTGGCAGTTAATGCTGATTTTTATGGCTATGGACTTGAGGCCTCTTGAAACAGAAATGCCGGTAGTGAGAAGGATAGGTGTTTGTAGGGGTAGATGGATTTGGGGGGCTTTGAGGTCCTGCTCATTTGTTTGAGAATGAAGTATCATGGAATGGCCTTATTCTAGATGTATTTGAACAGAAATGGCCAGCTAGATGAAGAGATTAATGGGATGTAAAGTATGTGAGAATTTCCCTTTGCATTGGACTGATGAGTTGGGTTCCTTGAACCCCCTGTATCACCCAGTCCTTGAGGGGTTAAAAAGCAGAGGTGGACTGAAAAAGCACTTGGGAAGAACGTTTAGCTTGGCATTGCCTTCATCCCCAACAGCTGATTGTGATGCCTGGAGCCAGAGATGAGCAGATTAACCTGATGTGTACTCAAACCTGGAAATCTGAATTCATTAAACAGTGTAATAACTTATGGATGTGGTAGATTCCTCATAAGTTAGATTTTTTGTCAAGATTGGTCCATTAATTTTTAATCACATACTCTCTCTCCTAAAAGCTGTTGCAAGAATTGTTCTCTGGAAAATGAAGGCACTTGTGCTGCTAAGGAGGAGTAAGAAGGAGATCCTACAGGGCTCCATCTCTGAGCCCATGTGTGCTGCTCAGCAGCTTCTCACATCCCTCAGTGCTCTGGCTCCCTGATCAGTACTACAAGAACCCTTTCATGAGATGGATGCCATCAGGGCAGTTCTTCATGCTGAAGAATTCCTTTGAATTGTGATTCAGAGCTACAGCTAAAACCAAGTAGCTCTTCTCTTTGTATTATTTGTGCCACTCATGAAGATACGACACAAAAAATGTCAGTAATGTGTTTGCTGCCACAAAAAATTTCTTACTGTCTTTTTCAGTTGCTTAGACCAGCAGCTAGCATGCTCCAAGGTTAGTGACGAATTAGGTTGAAATTGCCAAAGGGTGCCTCTTTCTGCACTGACTTGAAGATGTATGAGGCTCGCTCTCCTTTGTTCTTCCTTCATCCTGCTTTAGCCATACCTACATTGTGCCCTGTCAGCATTTTCTGCTTGGGAATCGCTGAGTGGACTTTGCTCTGTTAGCTATGCATCTTTTTTTATTTAAAGGAGGTCTTCAGCGTGTCTGTTTGGCATAAAGTGGTTGAGAATTTGCTGGTAGTAAGCGCAGAGGAGGGAAAGAAAAGGCTGCTTGGAGGCCTGCGCTCAGGCTCCCGGCAGTGCCCCCCTCCTGCTCTGGAGGAGGTCTCTTGCTTGTCCCTGCGCTGGGTCGGCCCCCGCAGCACAAGTGCTCGGAAGCCGCAGTGGCAGGGTCGCTGTCTGTGTGTCTGTCTGTCTCCGGGATCATGTGGCAAAGGGGCCGTGCCTGCGGCGAGAGCGGCTCCCCCCGTGCGAGGAGTCACAGGACACCGCCGGGGGTAGCTGCAGCTGGTATGCACTGGTACTAATATAATCCCGCAGGACTGTATCCATGAGACACAAGTGTGACATGAGAGGTATTTAAGGAGACACACCTGTTCTAGGCACGGGCCTGGGTATTGCATGCCTTGGAAATGGAAGGTTTGGTGGAGCAGGAAAGACTCATTTTATCCTCAGGAGAGCTTTGCTTTCTTCCTTCTCCCCAGTTTCACATTATTTTATAATTCCCTAATATTAGGCAGTCCTGTAGCCTGTTAGCACCAGGCTGTTTCAAAGGCCACGCTGGTGTTTGCAGGAGAGAACAGCCTCTGGTCTGAGTGATGGTTTGGGTGGAACTGCTCCCAAGAAAGGGCAGAGAATTCGGAGAATGTCATCTATGTGTGGGGTTGGGTTTTTCAGTCCTTTAGATAATTCAGATTTTGTGTTGTGTTTACCGGTATTTTTATTATAAGGTCTCTGTCTTGCAATTTAGGGCAGTAAATCACATAAAAGCCCTACCATCTTACAAATTTTGTACAAAAATATTTTGTCACTTTGGTTTGAAATCTCTGAGTGTATTTCCCTCTCTTCTTCCCATCTGCCCCACCATCCCAAAAATGATTGTGAAACGGTTGCTCTCCATAAGAAGAAGCAAGTAAATGCAAAATCTCATGGTTCTATAGCATAAAGAAATTAAATTGCTTAGATTATCTCTCTGTTTTAAGTTTATCTGGCACTTGTTTGGCAGAAGATAATTTTTTTTTGCTACTGAAAAGGGGGCATATTAAGATGAAAGAAAAAGAAATTGCAGGGTCTGTCATATGACTTGATTCCATCTGTCTGTCATGTCTTTCAAGTAGAATGGAATTTTTCTCTCAAATTTGATGTGCCTTTTTTTGATATTAATGCTGAATCTCCTAGTTTGCCTTAGTCTCATTCCACATGGCCCTTCTTTCCATGGATTCCTGCTCTTGGTGAGGTGTTAAGTGCTTGTTGGTTTGGGACAGCTTCCAGGGTTGGGGCCAAGGCTTCTCCTACATTTGATAGATTGTTGTGTGAAAATAGTAGCAACTGGGCAGTCTTTCCCTCCCATCTTTATTCCAAATAAGATTTTCAGGTAAACATCCAGTATGTCAATTGTTTGCAGAACTAAAGCAATGGCTGGTGGAAATAAGGAAGAGGAGGTGAGAGGAGTGTTGTGCTCTAGGACCTGGTTAGTTTGGGCAGTCAGGTATTTAGGGGGGAACGTGGTAATTCTCTTCTGTACCAGCTTTGCACTCTGAGTGTGCTGGTCGGGAATAACCAGTCCCTGAGTGGATGACAGACTCTCTTTCTCAGAAATTAAAGGTTGTTGGCAGGGGAGAAGATCCTGGGAATGGAGACCCCTCAGCTCCAGCCTCACTTGGCCCATAGGGTCATTGACCCTTTATGACAAGGGGATATAAATATCTTTTTAATCCTAACCTGAAGGAGGATTGCAGCTGTATGCTGGTGTTCAGTTTGACCAGATCCAAACCTTCAAATAGTTTTCCTCCCTTGTGGGCAGACACATTTTTGTACATGTGGATGTAAAAATACCTTTTATTATGCTACTGAGAAGCAGAATATCTTGTTATAAGGAAAGAATCATCCCCCTCTAGCTCTGGTGCCTCCCAGGCTGGCTTTGGGCCTCTGCAAATCACATTTTGCTGCATAGCCTAAGGTAGACACAGCCTCTCTATCCCTGCTAGCTGGAAATAGTGGGCCCTCCCCCACCTCTGTTCCTACTGGATTCTTCCAAAGTTAATAGATGTGCAATCAAAAACTGGAGATATTTATTCTGGGTTGTTTTTCTGGGTTTTTTGCGGGGGGTGGGGGCGGTTCGGTTTAGTGGTGTTTTTGTTCCTTAACTGCACCCTGCAAAATGTCCTGGCTGAGTTGTTTCCAAATACTGGCATCTCCAGGGAAGGGGTTATAAATTGCTAATTTAAAGCCTGCAACAGGATAATTAACTAACCAGTTTGATGTAAATGGCTTAATGGGGCTTTACTAGCCCCTTTGAACTTAAAGTAGCACTAAAAAGTAAACTGTAAATACCTTCAAGGAAAGTAGTGGCATGTTTGAATGTGGGGCTGCTTGGCTGTAAGGAGCAAGCCTGCTCGACTTGCCAGGAATCCAGTGGCCTGTGTGACAGCAAACATGTCAAGGGGGTGAGGGGACCAACCAGGCACCCCTTGGGGAAAGCTCTGCAACTACCTTGGTTCTAAGGAAGCACACACACTCTGATATATCAGGCTTTTAAACCTGCCCTGCCTGCTTTGGAAAATTTAAATCACAGCCTCAGTTTAAATGCAACTGTAATGAATTTCATCAGGATTGAAGGAAAAAAAAAAACCAACAACAGAAGAACCAAAACCCTGCGGGGGAGGCAGCCACTTAGAGTCCACCCTAATTTTCCTGCAGTTCTATTTGCATTTAGGTCTTTTTGGCAAGTCCAGGCAGAAACAATTATTATACTTTGTTTCAGAAGACCTCGTTACCCACTGAATCTGCTGAGACAACGTACTGCAGCCCTGCAGCAGATTCCAGTTTCTGATGCATTTGGGGGACTTTGGGGAGAATTTCCAGACTTTCATTCTTGCTGGGCTGTTACAGAGTTCCAAGGGAGGAAGTCAACAACAATTAATCATCTAGAAATGAAGGTCATTACAAAGTGGAAGCATCTTGTGTAGTTAGGTGTTGATCTCACTTCTGACTATGGAAACGGGTATTGGAGAGGAGAATTTCAGGCCCAAAGGCCCACAGGAATGTTCCCTTGAAGCTCCTCCTGGTCCCAGTGCTGCTCTGCCTTCTCACTGTGCATGCACGACACAGTGTCAACAACTATTCCAAGAACCTTTTCTTCATTGTTCCTCTGTCTCACAAGCATCTTTCACCTATTGCCAGCAGCCTTCCAGGATGGCAGAGGATGTTTTGGGGGGTGAAGCACAATCCTCAGTTACTGCTGTGACCTCTGACCTGTGAGATTTGGCTTTACAGCCAGCTTTGTTCAAGAGTGTTCCTGTTCCTTGGTTGTGCTTTGCTGCCTGCTCTGTTGTGCTGCCCTGAAGCCCATGGGGCTGCAAGGCTGAGCCAGACCAGGGCTGATGCAGAAAGAGGGCAAGACCTGACCTTTTTGGTGGTGGCTCTGACTTGGATGCCCTAAAACAGATCATGATGCCTCATCCTCTGTAATGATGGCCCTGTTTCTGTGTGGTTTAGTTTGGGATTTTTTTTCCACCTGGTAAATAATGTATCTTTAGCAATGTTAATGCTGGCCTTTAAAAAAGCAGCAAAAAAGCACTGAAATCTGTTGTAGAGGGCCATGATGCAGAAGTGCTACATCTTATTTTAAAAGCCTTGTCTGCCAGAGGATTCAGCCCTGTGCTCTAATTATTCAGGTGTCTGTTGTATGCAGGGATCAAAACGCTCTGCTGTGGCCTTTAGAAGAGCTAATAACATGGCACTTTGCTCTTACATGCTGACTGAAGCAGTTGGCACCATGGCATTACCTGCTTGCTCTGTGTGGGTTGGGAGCACAGCACAGGATTAATTTGGGGTTGTGTTGGCAAGGATCTGTCAGCAGAGCTTGCCCAGCTGCCTGTGCTATGCTGGAGCTGCTAATGCTTTACTTTTATAAGCACTAACCTAGAGCACATTTTAAAAAATTCAAAATGCTCACTATTAGAGAAACACTTGCAAGCAGAAGAGCTCTGTACACACAGTGTTCATGGCTGGAGACTCCCTTCAAGGAATACCACAACACCTCAGCCTGCCAGCTTTGCTATCTTGGCATCTGACTGGGAAATGCAAATACTCAATCTTAATCCTTCATTCCCACACGCTGACATGTATCCAACGGGAACTTCTGTGAATGTTGTTGTTATTTCCATATAACTTCAGCTGCTGCTTTGCTTCCCAGAACCTCCCTACCATGTGTCTCAGTGCAGTGTTTTCCAGGTCTTTTGGATTTGTTTCCCTCATGGAAGGCAAGAAGGCATTGGTGTGCACATCCTTATCAGAGATCTGGGCAAGGGAGTCGAGGGCACCCTCAATAAGCTTACAGGTTGGATGGGATGTTGATCTGCTGGAGGGCAGGAAGGCTCTGCAGAGGGATCTGGACAGGCTGGATCCATGGGCTGAGGCCACTTGGGTGAGGTTCAACAAGGCTGAAAGGAAGTTGCAGCCGGATGGGGATTGGTCTCTTCTCCCAAGTAACAAGCAATAGGGCAAGAGCAAATAGCCTCAAGTTGCACCAGGGGAGATTGAGGTTGGATATTAGGGAAAATTTCCAGGAAAGGGTCTTCAAGCATTGGAACAGGCTGCTCAAGGAAATGGTGGAATTGCCATCCTTGGAGATTATCCAAAGGATGTGTAGATGTGGCACTTGGGGACACAGTTTAGAGGTGGACTTGGCAGTGATAGGTTAATGGTTGGACTTGATTTTAGGAGTCTTCTCTAGCCTAAGTGATTCTATGATTTTATGTGGAGAAGAGGAACAAACCCTGTGATTGGAGTGTGTGGGGTTGTTTTTATAAGGCTCTAATCCCCCTCCAACAAAACCTTCCACAGATTTTTAGATTCCTCACTAAATCCTTTAAAGAATATGATAATAAAAAAATCCCCCTTCTAATATACATTTTGTTTTGAAACCCACCGAACCTGACAACTAACTCTATTTGGTTTGTTGGCTTAAGAATCACAGGGAAAATATAAGTAGAAACCCTGGGCCAGGACTCTGGACTCTGACTATCACTAGAGAAAGAATAAATGATGTGTAACTGTGTTTTCCTGACCTCTCCTCTGTTTTTAGAAACATGAAAAATTTCATCTGGCTATTGCTAATGTTAGAAAGTTGTGTAAAAATTAGAACATAATGAAGACAAATTTTAAAGTGGTGTCTCCTGCAGTTCCTGGGTGTGTTCTCTGAATTGCCTCCTGCTTAGAGAGCGGCTGAAAAATCCAAGTCCTTTCCCAACATGTCAAAACCAAGTTTTTCAAAGGATTCAGTAGCTGTGCCAAAGCACCTTGCCTAGTCGTAAGCAAATGCATAGGGCTGGGACTGTCTCTGCCAGGGCCAGCATTCACACATGCAGCTGGCTCTATTAAATCAATTTGATTAATTACTATATACCTTCTAATTTTTCAACAGGCAAGTCCCTGCTATTTCCTGCCCGCACAAGATTAAGCAGGCTTTTACATTACATACCCTGTTGCAAGACTTGGATTGTCTGGAGTAGGTCTGGGTGTGCAATGACTGCTCCTGGAAGGGTCTGGGGATTTGGGATTACTGTCAGGCTTCTTACATGAGGTTGCAGAGAAAGCAGGTGTGTGAAAGCCATGTTAGCATCTGTGATGGAGGATACCTTGTGATAAGAAGGATGCTACCTATGCAACTTATTCAGGTTCTTTAGAGGTGTTGACTTGTTTGGTTTGGGATTCTGAGGTGTAAAACGTATTCTTTGAGTGAAGTGCCTGCCAAGAAAATGCTTGGAGAACGGAATAGATTAACCCAAGGTGGACTGACTTGGTGGGCCAGAGAAGCTGGATGGCATCAGAACATCCCTATGGCTGGTGAGGCACGAGCCTCAGGATGTGTGTGCTTCCGAGCACCTGCACTGTGGTGTAACAATGCCACAATTTATTCAGCCCTTCTCTGTGACAGAACTGTGTGTAGCTGAATAACGTGCAGCCAGGGGCTGAAAGCAGCTGGATCCTAGATACAGCTGTTGGGAATGCACATTGACAAGAGAGAGGCTTTAGTCCAAATGTATCCTCACTAAGAGTACTTTCTGCATCCTCTGGGCATCTCTTGATGCTGTTATATCACTGGGCTCTGCTGGAAGTGGTAAGGATGGTAGAATTTTACTTTTTCCTTCCACTCTGAGGTGTGGTATCAATATTTGTTGTGGGTGTGAGCAGAAGTTTGTACGTGTATTACTCCTTGGGCCAGATTCTGATCCTATTTATGTAGATATAAAACTGCTGTGTTGTTTCATCTGTGTTAGGGAAGTTCCAGCCTCTCTGGCTGTTTTTAGGTTTTGGTTCTGCTTGCCTTTTTGGTTGGTTTTTTTTCCCCTTAACTGCTTTCCTTGCTGAGAAAGGAGAGCTCCATGGGAAGTGATCCAGCAAACTTTTAAAATAACCTTTTAGTGTGGGTTTTGTTTAGTTTTGTTTTGTTTTTTAACTCTTGCTCAAACTTTTAAATATGTGAATTGTCTCTGTGAATTCTGAGTGCCTCTGAAACCTGCCAGCCAAGCCTAAATCTTGCAGGAGGTGTGGCCACATTTGTGTTCTCAGAACTCTCTGGCACAGACACCTGGTACACCTGTGTCTCCTGCTAGTTTCAGTACTGTCATAACTTCACCCCTCATGCCTGTTTCTCTGGTACCTCCTGTTTTTCCCAAGGTTATCTTCTAAAAATAGAATCTGTTACAGATTTTCACTCCCCCACACCCATCTTGAGGATAATAATTACCAATGAGATGGTTTTAATAATGCTGAAAAAAGGAGGGTGATGCATTCTTCTCTGCTCTTTGAGTAATTTTTTTTCTGGCAGGGAAAAAAAATGCACAAATTGCTTAGTAATTTCCTTAGGTGACAAATGTAAAGTGAGTAGCTTTTGAAATACTTAAACTTGAGTATTTAAATATTTGATAAATTATGGGTTATCTGAAGAATAAAATTATAATGTTTTGGCACCAACAGAACTCCATGCAAAGGTCTCAATCTGAATAGAAAATCTCTTAATTTCCTTAATTGTTGTTAAACTGGTGGAGATAGCTGTGGTCTCTGTGGCGTTCACCTGTCCAGAAACCAAAGCCATGCTCAACCCAGGCAAGCAGAGATGCTTTGGATGATGCAGTTATCTGAGCATTCACAAGACAGAAAAAAACTTCTCTAAAATGAAAAAAACCTGAATGAAAGCATGTAAGGGTTTGAGTGGATGATGCTGACTTTACTGTCCTCTAAACTATGGCTGCAGCAGCCCAGAGCTTATTGTTGTATAAACTAAGAGAAATGAAAGAGAAGCTGTCTCTACAGGCTACATGATGTAACTGGTGGGCAGCTGCTCCGCTAGTAGGGTGCTCTGTGTGTGATAAGTGCCTACAGATAGAAACGATGTGTAGAGGAATCATAGCTGGTGCACTGACACATGCTGGCAAACTAAACTGTTTGGTGGAAGGATAAGAACCAACTACATCTCTTTAAAATCACCCTCATCGGGATCACCTCATGATCTAACATTACTTTTTTCCACTGTGCATATAAGCATAGCACATTTCCCAAATGATCTCTTAAAACAAAACCAGATTGGTGCACAAGAGTAGACCAAGTCAGCACAACCAGTGAATGTACAGTGCTGCTACCCAGAGCTCAGAATGAAATGGGAACAGTGATGGTGCTTCAGGTTTTACAGCCACCTCTGTGCTTGACTTCGACAATTATTTATTACCACTAATATTGTGCTTTGTAAACTTATACAGTGCTTTATGAAGTAAGACAGGTTTCCTATTTTAAAGATCTTATAATCTTGTGGGCTGATAAGGGGTACAGATTATCCCTTGGATGTTCATAAATAGCATTAGCATTAAGAGTTTTATTAGCGCTGGGTCCTTTCAAGCCTGTGGCTCTTTCTTTTCTTAACAACACTTCCCTAGTCAAGTGCTGAAATAAGGATTTCTACACCATCATGTTCCAGGCTGGAATAATGTGGACATTCGTTTTGCTTGTAGTCAAAGAGCAGAAGCCAAGCAGAGTACCAGCACAGTGGCTGTTGCTTTGCATGGGTTTAATCCACAGCCTTTGCTCGCCTCTCTGAGACTACAAATCTGGAGTTTGGGGGATGGCAGCAGAGAGCAGGCTCGGGAGGTTTGTGTGTGTGTGTGCTTGCGCATGTTTTAAATAAACAAACAATGCAACAGCAACTTCAACAAATTGTGAGTGGTGCTAATTTGTTATAGTGCTGTCTTGCCTCCTGGCAGTGTTGATTTAGGAGAAGCTGAGCAGACTGGAACGGATTCACTGAGCTGCCTGTTCTCTTGCTCTGGGATGTGTATATGGTTCAGTATAAAATGCTTTTAAGGGTCCTGTCCTGAGGAGCTTTCAGATTACAGGGTAAAGCACATACATAGGTTGTCAATCCCCTTGTCAAAACCAAATCTTATGAAAAAGTACCTTCCTCCCTGCCTTGCTTCACTCCTTCTGCTTTTTTAAAATGAAGAGACGTTTTAAGTCTTAATTCATGACAAAAGCCTATAATTTGTGTACTTAGAGGACTGCCAGGAAATCCTTGACCTTGACAGGAATAGTGTATAGGGAAGGAAAGGAGGAAGATCCTGTGCTTTGGACTGTAGCAAAGTTTTCAACACCCCATGACCTTGCTGGGCTGCCTTTCATAACATGCCTGGGGCTGTAATCCCCCGGGCTGAGAAGCTGTCTGTCAGGGAGGGCTGGCCAAATGCGCCCGAGGTATCTGCAGCCCTGGACCACTGCTGTGCAGGGCTGCAGGAGAAAGCTGGCAGGATGGGCGCCTTGCTGGGAAGAGGTGGATTTTGGAAACATACATAGAGTAACCTTCCTGCAGCCTGTGAGCTCAGTTTAAATAATGCTCGATGTGTCAAGTGAAGAAGACAGAGGAATAAAACAGTCAAAATAAGAAGTAGGGTTGAGGAAAAGCAGCCAAAGAAATGAAGAATTCTGCAAGTGAGTAAACTCTGCTTTCCCATTAGGTTATCTTCAGCTTGGAGAGATTTGGATGCAATACATGCAGTTTGCAGAACTTTGAGTCTGTTAGGCCTTCTGCTTATACAAGCAATAGTGGCTTTCTGGCCTCCTCTCATTTGCCAGGCTCAGATGTGCTGAGACTTTTTGGTGGCTGCAAAGAACCAAATACAAAGGGTTCAGGGTGATCAGTTAAGCATCTGACTTGGAAGGATGTTTGGCAGGCAGTACAGTCTTAATACTGCCAGTACCAACTCTTACAGTGGTTTGCTTGAAAGACTTCACCAAAGTGAAGCTTAAAACCAAAGATTTCTTTGCTAAGTACAGGGCTGAGCATACGGTCAGTTTTTGGAGAAAAGCAAAGAAAAGAAATGTGGATAAGTGCTAAAATTGCTGTATTTAAAGTATCATTTATACTCAGAACTGTTGCTGCATCTATAGATACGGGTAATGGGAATGAGATTTTTTTCTTGTTGGAAAAAAAACAAGACAGCACTGCTTGTTTTGTGCTCACTGGTATCTGACATATGGTGAGAGAGATGACATTTTGGTCCAAGACAGTTACTACACCCCTCAGCATGGAAACTTGGTGTTAACTATTGCAAGTTCATGATATTATCAGTATTGTGTATGCAGATGCTCCTGTGCAGACTGCTTCTCTCTGCAGAAATGTTTGCTGAGTCCACACAAGAAATAAAAATAAATAGGCCAATTGGGAGGATCTTTATCAAACCTGCTCCAATTTTTCTGGTACTCTGTGGCTTTGTTTGCTCTAACAAACCATGTAACTAAGGAGTCTGACTCACAGTCACTAGTTCCAGCTGCCTGCCTCATCCCTGTCCTGGAGATCCCTCCCCAGTTGCGGGGACAGTTGAAAGGGTCATGCATTTGCTCCAGTATTACTGCATTTCACAACCTGCTATCAGCTTGTACCTGTGGTGACTCAGAGCCCTTAAGCAGTGCTGCAGCTGGGAGTGTCCTGTAGGACAGTCTTGGTTCGAAGAGGGTCATGACATTCCTCCTTCTCCACAGTGCTGGGTGTGCTCCTGCCCCCAGAGCGATGCTCAGCATGAGGCTGCCACCCCATGCGCCCCCTGCCAAGTGACTTGCCTTACTGAAGGACAGGGCCCAGGCCTGACACTCTAGGATTAGCTGGGAGTTGAGCAGGTATTGCCCACATCCCAAATATCCAACGATCCTTTAGTCGTGTCCTAAATTCTTGCATTGTAAAAGGGAGAATTCTGTACAGGCTCAGACGTAGCTGGGAAACAGAAATTTTGCATACCAAAGGGGCCTTTGAGCTACTTCATTCAATATGTTGTTGTTATTTTTGTGCAATAGGGAGTAAATAAAGGAATTAAATGAGATTAGCATTGGACATTGGAGCTGCCTTTACTACTTGCAACGTGGGTACAACTGAAACTGAGCTTGCTCAGTATTTGCAGGAAGAGAAGAAGAGCCCAGAGTCTACTGCTGGTCACTAAGTGGTCACGAGCTTCTGAAGTTTTGTTTTGTGCCACTGCTCTGTTCGTAAGATCAACTGTGCTCTGCAGATATGCAGGAATTTTTAGTGCCTGACTCTGGCTGACAAGATCTGTGGTGTCCATGCCTCTCTTCTCCTCTCAGTAGTGGTTTGGGTAGTCCTAGGCTCCTACGTGACAGCAGTGACAGTAAATGTATAAATATACAAGCACTCTGTTTAAAAATTGGCAGGAAGCTTCGTTTCTGACTGCAGTGAGATGTTTCAACAATAGGAAACACCTTTGGTTGATGCAGTTTTCGGCTAAACTCTGCCCTAGAGGGGAAATACAACTATGGAGAAGAGCTCTTGCTTCACAGTAGTAAGAAGCAAATGGATGTAATCGGGGTGTGAAAAACCTCGTGTTCGAGCTGCTGTTCAAGAAATACCTTTATGCAGCATTCAGCCTGTGTTAAACTGTGAATTGCTGGTATTGCTGAGGGTTTGGCAGAGCTGTGATGCTGGGAGATGCAGCCAGAGTTCAGGTTGCTCTAATGCAGTGCAGAGCATGATCTTCTGGAGAGGGAGGAGCTCCAAATTTCTGGGGCTCTGGCCTATTATGCTTCAAGTTGTGTGGTAGTTAAATGTGGGTTGGCCTGTTCATGTTGGCAGTGGTCTGTTCAGACCACTTCAGCAAATGCTCTTGGCTCAGCACAGCCCAGGTCAGTAGGCAAACAGTTGCTTACATTTTACTTCTTCATTGTATTGACAAGATTTTAAAGTCTTCAGCCTACAGCAGTCAAAACAGGGTGATCTGAATACAAAAGACCTATTAGTTCAGTGTGAAAGGGATTTAGTTACAGAGTTGTGGGGATAAGTATGCAGGTGAAAATGATGGGAACACTGTCCTGGGCCTGAGCCCAGCAGATGTTCAGGAAGAATGAACTATGTCCTTATACTCTGTCCTTTTCATGACAACCCGTTCCATTTCTCAGGCCTGTGTCCTCCTTTTATGCTCTCTCTCATTCAACATTAAATATTATAGGTCTTTTTCATTTGGCCTTTTATCTTTTAAGGTTGATAATCAATACTATTCTCACTTTTTAAATGTAAGATTTCTATCTCCAGAAACGCAGCTGGAGACATGCAGCCATCAATGTGATAAGAGCTATGCATGTTTCACTTCACCATGAGAGTCTAAAAACCTATGTTAAATCCCTGCCAGGCTGCAGGCTTATTTTTGTACTGGTTTTTGGTGGGTTTGGGCTTTTTGTTTGTTTGTTTTCACTGGGACAGCATCATCACTTGTAGAGAGGAACCTGTGTTTAGCATCTACCCTGAGACTCCTCCATGATAATCCCACTGGAGCTGATTAGAGGAACTCTGTGGGAAGGATATGCACTGCAGAGGATACAATCAACTTGTCAAACCTAGGGTATCTGTGATATGTGCCTTTCCCTGACATGGAAAAGATGACGTTGCTTTTTCCTTTGGGCAGGAGAGGGTGGAATTATAGATCTTAAGTTTTGCGACGCTCATACAAGCTGCAATTCACCATGAATCAACTTGATATCCAGTCTCCAGGAATGGAGATTAAATTATCAGTGAAGCATCATTATAAATAGTAGAGGGTATACAGTGTCTTCTTCTCCTGCCTTGCACCAAAGTATCCAGTCTGGCTCAATGCCATAACATCTCTGGAAGATATTTTCAAAGGCTTGGGAAGTGGGACAGGGAGACGGGGACAACACAGTGGATCAGCTTTGAAGAGTTTCTTCTGCTGCCTGTACTGTGTTGGGAATGACACCATGAAGCTCTGGCACTAGGTTGTTCTTGTCATATAGGCATTTCTAAATGGTGATGATATTTCATTGCCAAATTTCTGGGCAGAAGGAAGCTGATGCAGACATCCTGGGATCTGCTGGTTTTGGATACATGTGGACGGGTCCCCCTGAAGCTCAGTGCCATTGGGAGTCATGAATGTAAGTGGCCAGGGAGCGTCAGTAAGAAACTTGCAGAGTCCTTCTGTTCTGCTTCCATCACAGTTCAGCAGCTGTGGGGAGATGGGTGGAGGGGAGGTTGTTCTAGCAGTTACATATTTAAGGCAGGTGGCTGTTTTAAAATGTACGTTTCAATTTTGATTGCAGTATTTTAATTGCATTTAACAGCGTCCCTGCTGGTTCTCCATTCTGCATCCGTGCAGCCACGTTCTATTGATGGCCTGTTGTGATTTCAATGGAACATCATGGGATGTACCTGGCACGTCGGGCAGCACTGGATGGAGGTGCCTTTAGCCCAATGTACCTGGCATGGTAAGCGGCAACCAAGTGGTTAATCTGCATTCTACTGCTCATAGTTTCAGCTTGTATAGCAAGGTGTTCCTGCTTTGCTGCAGCCTTGCACTGACTGGAAATCACTTTACTCTCCTGATTTTAGTGCTTTCATGCACACAGGGCCCCTACCCTTTTCACCCATGGAGATTCCCCTTCCCTGGGAAGTTTGCCATGCAGTAGAGAAGGGCCTAGCCATGTCAGGCTCTCCTAGTTATTCTAGAACATGAGAGAAGAGACTAGGAAATCATCTCACTCTTTTTTTCCTCTCCTTTTTGGGCCAGGAGCTGGTAGCAGTTGAGCAGGTATTGCCCACATCCCAAATATCCAAACGTTGCCGCACAGAGGTACCAGGCAGGTGCTCATGTCCTTAAGCAAAGCTGTGCCGTTTCTGCAGGAGTCCTGCAAGAGCTGCCTCAGGGAGCCAGGAGGGCAGTTCTGCCTGGCACTAATTGGAATGTAACAAACTAAACAAGGGCCACTTTCAGTTTGCTGATGTGGTATCCTCTGCAAAATGATCCTCCATTTCCCTTCTCTTTTCCATGCCCACACCTGCAAAATCAGCTGCACATCCTGCTCTGTCCTGCATGTTTTCTCTCCCTCCCCCAGCTCTGCAGACCACTGCCCGAGTAACTTACATGTTTGTCTTAGCTATTTTAAAGTGCTAAATATTTGTGTGAGAAAAACAAGGGTACTGCATCCTGTTTTCTGCTTGAGCCTTCTTCGCAGAGCTTTTGCTGCTCCACTGCCGATGACAAAAATGCATGTTTGTGCCTCAGCTTCTGAATTCTGCTGTCTGACTGCTCGCAGGGGCTGGGGATAGGGAACCATTTGGGCTAACACAGTTCTAGCACTTCTCCCCATGCTTCTGCTGTTCTAGAATGCGAATACCTTTAAAAGTCATGGGCTAATGACTTGCCAAGTGCAACTCCTGGGGGCAGGTTTGTGGCCGTGAACCACTCACTACACTGACACCTCTGAGGGTCCTGGTTCTGTTGGGATGTGGGGAAAAGAAGATCAGATGAGCCAGTGAGGAACAGGAAAGCTCTCTTCCCAGTGGGGTTGTTAAGTGCTCAAAAAAAGTTGGTTCTTCTGAAACTGCAGGGTGCAGAAGTCATCTGTTTCAGTTCACTCAGTTCCAGTAGCAGCTGGACACAGCATTTTTAATGTCATAAAATAGTGGGAGAGAGCAATGTAGGAAATGGTGGATTTTATTTTGTCTTGTTCTTCCCCATGCTCACTGCTGCAGTGTCTGCTCAGTGCAGCACAACTGCTTGGGAAGGTGGAGAAATAAGTAAGCAGGCCACTGTCTTTTCCTGGGTCTATTATAACATGCACAGTAGGCTGAGGTTTTAACAGCATCTAATTTGATACATCTAATCTGTTTGTTGGTTTTTATCTGCAGTACTGTTAGCTCACTGTTCAGGTGCTCGGTGTCTAGCCTCATCCAGCCACAAATCCTCCACATGAAATGAGTGATTCCTTAGATCTGTTTTTGATTGATTCTTTGCTTCACTGGTGTTGCTTCTTAAAAGGTAAACAATATTCATGTGCTGCAATCTATAACTCAGAGATGAAATCAAATAGCATCTCCTGCCAGAGGTTGCTAAGATAACACGTTTAGCATTCGTTCAGCAATTACTTTTAGGAAGAGATTGAGTGATGTTAAAGAGAATCAAACCTGTAGTGAATATGTGGATTTTATATTGTTGAAAGGGGTGAAGGGGTTTCTCTTCTCCTCTGTTTAGCAGTTTCATTTTCTGTGACGTCCAGAGTCTTTGTACAAATTGAGAGCAAATGAAGTTTTTCCTGCTGTGTAGTGAGAGCAGCACAGCTCCAGGAGCAGCCCGTGTGTTGTGCACAACCTTGCTGCCCGCAGGGTCACAGCGTGCCCCAGGCTGGGCACAGCAGCTCGCAGTTACCCAGTTCCTGGGGCAGTATTGCTTATTAAGATGATGGCTCTTAGCTTGCAAAGCTTTGTTTGATGTGTGGCATCTGCTTGCAGCATTACTGTATTCTGTGATTTGTGCCCTGTACTTCTCATGTCTTTGCATGTGCTGTGTCTCAGTGTCATGGATATGGTGGAGGTAGTGGAGAGCCTTAGTCTTGTTTCATTCCCTCCTTGCATGGGAATATTTGAGCAGGTTCACTGCTCTGAAAAATGTGTGTCTTGAATGTGAGGTAACCAGCCTGAATCTGGGAAAAGACCATCACTGCTGCTATTTGTCCAGAGCCTTCTGTAATCCTCTTTTAAATGCAAAGGGGTGAAATTTTGCACACCACATTCAGTGGTCAAAGACTGTGGCCCCAGTGAGACATCTATGTGTTCTTGAAGTCTGGGGTTTGGTTTTTTTACTAGAAATGCATCTGAGCCTTTTCTGAACCAGGGCTCCTCTGAACTGGGAGTATGTTTTTTCTGGTTGTTTTTGCAGAAAACAGAAAAGGAAGGATTATTAAAAATGATACTGAAATACAAGAAGTATAAACCCACTGTGATTTTTTAGGGCTTTGGGCGGTTGTGGTGATGGTATTCAAATGTTACTATTTGTTAAGAGACGCTCCGTGCAAACTAATGGATAGCAAGGCCTTTCTAAGGCTGCACCTGCCATTTGTTTGGGCAGACAACTTTTAAACAGGATTTAAACTCACAGTTGTCCTTGGTCCCATGCTTTCAGCTAGAAGTGAGATCCCAGGAATGCCGTAAGTTAAGGAATAATGCCTGCTTCTCTTTTGCTAACAACTTTTCCAACACACCTTTCTTCCTCCACCTCTGAAATGCATCATTGCCAAAGAAGGGTTTGTAACTGGCCACCTCTGGAAAATATCTGAACTGGATTTGTTTTTGTTGAGGACTGCACAAGATACACAAGGCAGGTTGCTATTAGGCTTTTGTCAACAAAGGGACGTCAGCCAAAGGAGTGTTCTCTGAGCCTCACTCCTGTCCTGGTCAAAGCCCTTGGTGGGCAATTCTGACAAAATTTTAAACACAGTGCTCTAAGCTTGGTTGAAGGTTTTGCTGCCTTGATTCACTACATTCATTTTGTTGGGGTTGTTAAATCCATGTTAGACTTCAGCCAACAAATTAAAATTTGATAGGCAGTGTTATGGTGCTTACACCTGACCACTGCTTTTAAAATCTACTGAAGGTAATAGCCTACCTTATACATATGTCCTACTGAACATGAACAGTTCTGTAAAATTTGACATGTGAGATAAATAGAGGTAATTTAAACAACTTGTACTATGCTAGTTTTTATACTGCGGAACATACTGAAATTTAATAATAACATTATCTTCCTCATGAAGGTCAGTAGCAGAATTAGACTTCTAACTCTGTTTCCAGGGCCTTTTCTGCAGGCTCATTACCTGGTTTCAATATCATTTAAGGCAGAAAGAAAAAAAAAGTAAAACAAAAAAAGTAAAACGCTAAAAATATTCTGCATTAATAGCTGTTGCAAGCCTAAAGGCTTAGACAACTTGTATACAGTGATTTCTAGACCTCTGCTTTAAGTGCCACATCAATGGAAAATAAGCCCACTTTTACTTCAGTAGCATATTATTATTATTACTATTGTTATTACTACTACTACTACTACTACTTTGTTTAGGCAGAAAATATTGGCTGTACTGTTTCCCTTCCTTTCCCGTATTTGTCCTTTATGGAACACTTAAAAATCATACCCAGGGATTTTGTGTGTTACATGCACGGAAAAGCACCATTATGTTTGTAGTGAAATTGTAGTATAGGCTGTTTCTTGCTATCTTGAGCAGGATGCATTTATATAGAGAGATGCTGTTAAGTTGCAAGGCATGTTTTTGTCCTCCCCTATCGAAGTATCTCAGTGACCCAGAAGTAAGGGCTCTTACTGGCCTGGCTAGATAAAAGTGGGTATTTTGTGCCTCTGTGCTGCTGCTTCTTCCCCTTAATCAGCAATTCTGGAAGCAAGCCACTAGAACCAGACACGCTGCCTCCGTGCTGCAACTCTGATGTGACTAATTACATCAAAACTTGGTTTTAAAGTGCTCAACATGGCTCAGTGGAGGTAGTCCCTGTCCTGTCATGTTTTTCTGATTCTGCAGGGTGAGTTTCTATTACAGAAACACTATAGGTGGAACTAGCACCATGGCAAGCCTGTATTTCCTCCTTTTGGCTGCCGCCCTTTCTAAAGCCACCGGGCTCTGGGAACAACATCCATGTGCACAAAGGCACCGTGGTGAATCCACCATCTTCTCGGGTTGCCATCCATTGCTGAAACAAAATCAAATGGAAAAGCAGAGCAACCTTTTTAGCTGTGGGTCAGGGTGATGAGCCAGAGGGATCTGTGCGGATGCTAAATTAGGTGCTGCTGCACTGAAGAGCCGCCACAAAATTCCACCAAAAGCATAAGGAAGTGCCAGGCTGCCCAGCAAAACAAGTGAAGAGCTGTTCCTGTGGAAGAAGGGAGGCACCTGCTTGGCAGATCTGTTGGGAAAAGTATCAGGGCAGTCGGGCAACAACACTGGAGGAAATATTGCACTTGTTTACTTTTTGGTAGCTTTTTTTTCATAAAGCAAAACTTTTCTGTTGTGCAGAAATGGATGATGTAAATTTAACACCTTTCTGCCAAATGAAATCTTTCTATTTATCACCAGGTAGTAAGAATCAGGTTTGAGGGAAGCAATTTTTAATACTAACAGCATCACTCCTTATTTCTTTTTATTGTGTACCTAGACTTGGCACAGAGGGAAGATAATACAGTTTAATGCTTCATCATTTGAACTCTGATGGGTTAGAGTGTGGTAGTGGGACTTACAAACAATAAAAAAATTAACTGATAATGATTTTAAGAGAAATCTTAAGCTCTTCATTTCTCTGTATTTATGGCTTGCTTCTCCTTCAGTAAGAGAAATGTTACGATAATATAAACTGGGAAAGGAAGAAAGAAAGTAAAAGGCTAAATGGTGGCTATTGTAAATTTGGTATTTAATTCCTACTTTTGAACCTCAGAAACTATTTTAAATCAACTTTAACAGATAAATGCAAGTAGTAGTTCGAACTTTCAAACAAACAAACGCACAAAAAAAAACCCAACAAGAAAAAAAAATTAAATTGATCTTGGATTCCTGAATGCAGCCCCAGACTGAATTCTGGGTTTCATGGATTGTAATATCTACCAAATGTGCAACTGCAGTTAGTTCTGACATATCTCAAACTGCGTGTTTCCTACAGTGCATACTACTGGAAAGGCCAATATAAACATCTAAACTAAAGTACATCATAACCACTGTTTGTGAAATGCATAAACTATACTAGGTAACCACAATTTTCTTCTCTTTACAGTATTTCAGGGAAGAGAGACTGACTTGAGATATGTTACTTGACTCTATTAGTTTAAACAAAATTCTTTCAAAATTAAAGACAGAACAAAACTAACTTGAGAAAACTGTTTCAGCTTTATGAAGACATTTGGTGACATTCAGCAAGCTCAGCATCCTGAATTGCAGCCAGTTGAGTGTTGATTCTAACCCTTCGTGTCAATGGATTGGGATATGGACATTGCCAGGGGAATGGTTTTTTAAAGCAGCTTTTCATACTCTTAAGGAGGCTTCCCATTCACACCTCAGTGTGGGTAATTCCATCTTCAATGGATTTAGTTGCTACATGCCATTTTCTCAACCCCAGAGCAGCTGGGCGTTATAAGATTTCAACATGTAACAGCCAAGAAACAAACTACACGTTAAAGCAGGGAAGCTGCAGCTTATGCTAATTATTTTACATGCTCAGATATGCAAATGACAGTGAAGTAGATGCTTCTCTTTTCCTCTTTTTCTCGCTTCTCATCCTCCCTTCGAATCTGTGTCAGAAGAGAACAGCTTTCCCCTGTACCTAACTTTTGTTTTCATGCTGGTATCTTTTGAATAGTGATTCCAGCCAATGATGATTGCTTTTGTAAAAAGATAATTACAAATCTGATTTTTGAAAGACTCGAATCAAGTCTTAGCATGAGAAGTATTTCTCTCTGTATTCCCAGCAGGATCATAACTTGCAGGGCTCAATGTACTCAGATCTCCCTAGTCAGTGTCAAGCCAAACATAGACTGCACTGTGTTAAACCATTCTCTTAAATGAATCTGTTCTAGTGGAAATAGCAAGCTCACACCTCTCATCCTCCTGTTTTGCAGGTGGTAAGGTGAAGGTGAGAGGAAGAGAAGGTGGAGATGGAACTGCCAAATCATGCCAAACAACTGCTACTGCAGCTGAACCAGCAACGAGCCAAAGGTTTCCTCTGTGATGTGATCATTGTGGTAGAAAATGCCCTGTTTCGTGCCCATAAGAACATCCTGGCAGCCAGCAGCATGTATTTCAAATCCCTTGTCCTGCATGACAACCTGATAAACTTAGACACGGACATGGTGAACCCCACTGTGTTCCGGCAGGTCTTGGACTTTATTTATACTGGTAAGCTCTTAACGACTGACCAGCCTGGTGAACAGAACTTTAATGCTCTCCTCACCGCAGCAAGCTACCTCCAACTGCACGACCTGGCAGCTCTCTGCAGAAAGAAGCTGAAGCGGAATGGCAAGTCCTTTGCTGGCAAGGCCGGTGGCCTTGGTGTTGGGAGATCTGCCAGGAGTCAGAGACTTTCCACTGCTTCAGTCATCCAAGCTCGCTATTCAGGGTCAAATGAGGGGTTGAAGGGCTCGCACTCAAAGGAGCTGTCAAAGGGAAAGCTCTCTGATGACGAGGTCTTCATCAGCAGCTCCAACCAAGAGAACTGTCACTCCTTAAGCAGGGGAGCCAGCAAGAATGGCGGTGGAGGCAGCAGTGCGAATGGGAGCACTGGTGACCAGGAGCTAGGCCTCGACCTGTCCAAAAAAAGCCCCTCGCTCCCTGTCGCAGCCTCCCACGATGACACGCAGCACAGCGAAAGCCAGCACGGCTCTCCCCAATCTGCCTCAGCCCCTGCAGCCAACAGTGCCTCATCGTTCGACGAGTCTGGCGTCGGAGCCCCCCACAGCATGGCGGACAGCAGCGACCCCATGGAGATGGATCTGAGCGAGGAGTGCCACCACGCACTGACAGAGAGCAGCCAGCGCAAGGGCCTCCGGCACTCGTCCCGCAAGAAGGAGTGGATCAAGAAAGACAACGCCTTTGACCGAAAGGAAGGGGGCAAAGACAGGGATGAGGGTGAAGGGCTGCCCAATGGTATCCTGCTGGGGCCCTTGTCCAAGTCTGTGGAGAGGAGTCTGGCTGGGGCCTATGGGGCAGACCTGCCCTACCCATGTAAGGAGGAGGTGGAAAACGGTAAGGAGAACAGTGACGACAGCGGCCAGAGCGAGAGTGAGAGCGGCGGCCATACCAGTGCCAATTATGTCTACCGGCAGGAGGGGTTTGAGCCAGTGGCCTATGGTGACAACCTGTATGTCTGTATCCCCTGTGGCAAAGGCTTCCCGAGCTCTGAGCAGCTCAATGCCCATGTGGAAACGCACACCGAGGAAGACCTTTACATCAAGGAGGAAGGCACATACGGCAGCAAGGATGAAGCTGAGGATTTGTCTAACCCCAGTCAGTCCTATGCTGCGGAGTCCCGGCCCTTCAAGTGTTCGGTGTGTGAGAAGAGCTACAAGGATCCAGCCACGCTGCGGCAGCACGAGAAGACTCACTGGCTGACGCGGCCCTTCCCTTGCAACATCTGCGGCAAGATGTTCACGCAGCGGGGCACCATGACACGGCACATGCGCAGCCACTTGGGGCTCAAGCCCTTTGCTTGCGAGGAATGTGGGATGCGCTTTACCCGGCAGTACCGACTAACAGAGCATATGCGTGTCCACTCAGGAGAAAAACCTTACGAATGTCAACTGTGTGGTGGGAAATTCACCCAGCAGCGCAATCTGATCAGCCACCTGCGAATGCATACCTCTCCCACATAAGCCAAAGACTCCAGAATGAGCTTCAAGCCCATCCGCAGTGATTTACCTTTCTGTAGACTTGCTGCTTAAAAAAAAAAGAAAAAAGAAAAAAAAAAAAACCACACAAAAAAGGGGGCAACTCCCCATACTCTGTTCAGTCATGAGAGGCCTAAACAAATGTAGCTTTAACATTTAAAAAAAAAGTTCCTTTTTTTTCCCTTTTTTTTTTGAAAAGAAAGGTCCACAGCCAAGCTGATGCATTTAATCCCAGTCTCCCTTCAAATTTTGATGACCTGGCAAGAAATGCGTCTTCTTTTTGCACACATCGACTTCATTGCCATATTGCTTATCTGGAGCAGGTAAGGGGACCTGGGGGAACTTTCATCCTCCCTGCCTCTTTCTGTGTTCCTGTCACTGTACTCAGCTCCTCCCTTAAAACCAAACTCAGTAGGGGTATTTCTTGCCATTAAAAAGAAAACAAAGTACACCTTTTTAGTGGCCTAAGTAGCTGTGAAATAACAGCATTCTCAAGTGCAGAAGCTGTGTCTGTGGACCATCTCACAGGGTTGGCAGCCCCTCCAGAGACTGTGGGAAAGCCACAGCAGTGGTGGAGCCCACCCCCGTCCCCTGGGCTGGCGATGGTGGGGGGAGCAGCTCCCAGGGCTGTACCAGCCCCAGTACTTCACTTAAAGAAATGGCGAAGCCTCCCTTACCATCCCTCCCCATTTTGGTTTTGATCTTTATCCTTGGCACACATAACCACGTGCCACCTTCTCCCATAAAACACGCAAACCTCTTTTGCCTTACCCATGACTGAACAGGGACTGGATGCCCTGGGAATTTCTTTCAGTGAGCAGGGGGTCGTCTTTACTTTTCTAGTAGTTTCGTATGAATATTCTTTGCTTAGAGGTACTTGTTTTATTAAAGGAAAAACCATTGTAACGTTTATGTGAATGTTTGAACTGGAAGGTCTGAGGTTAATTCTAGGGTGG